>PVJA010039336.1:0-19204 GCA_004027025.1 Myocastor coypus | reverse complement strand
AATTTGGTCAGATTTGCTTAATAGTATTATGTATTCAAGGCAGCATTTTGGTTATCTTGTTAGGTCAGAATAATCTCCTCTTTGCTAATTTGTAAACATAAATTATCATTCTAGTTCTCTTTGCTATCATACACTATGGATAAAAAGAAAACTTTAAGTCTTGCTTAACATCGCAATACAGGTGGTATTCCATTCAAGCAACAGATTGTTCTTGGAAAACTAAGTTCAATTACTTCTAAAAATCAAAAAGGACTTCATTCTACATTGCTTCACGAAGGAGGAACTTCTTTGTAATCCACATAATTGCTATTTAATTTGTGACTGCCAATTCTTTACATTTACTTTTACAACAAAAATACTGTTTGATGCTAATCCTTAGAAAACTTTAATAAAAAGTTTTAATGAAACAGGGACTCAAATATTGAAATATTGTACGATTGTGCTTTATAAAGGGCCAGATAAATTACACATCTCTACCTCCAGGATTTATGTTAAGTCTTAATAAACTGGATGTAACCATCCCACCTTCACCTGGGAGCTAAGCACAAACTGAAGAAGGAAGAGGCTAAACAAAAATGTGGAGGAGTAATCTCCATGAAATACAGGCAAAACTGAGTCTTTCTCTAAGTATTTTACATAATGGAGACCCACAACATAAATGCTGGGTAGTATTCTCCCATCTCACTGAATAAAATTGGAACTAATAACATGCTACTATTTCGCATAAGGAAACAAATTATTCTACATGTTCTGGCCTAATCCCAACTCAAAGACAGACATATGCTAGAACATGAGTTCAACCTGGAGAGAATATTCTTTTCCATTTCTTAATAGAATCCAACGGGCAGATCTATAGACCTGGTCTACTCAGGAGGTGACTTGTAAAATATAGGAAGGTGGAAGTCATGGGACTTACTGTAACAGCACTGTAGTTATTTATTTTTCCCTAGAGAAGGGATCCCTACCAGATGACACTAGGATATAGGAAATTTGGGTTTAACAATATATGGTTGGCATAAATTCAGTGCTCGAGTGGGAACTGAAATGGTTTCTCTAATTGTATGTCAAACTGAATAATCTCCTAGGAAAATGAACCTCCTCCTCCGGTGCCTTGCTATCTCCAGCCCCTCCCCCATCAGCACTGCCTCCCTGCTGTGCACAGAGCCCTTTGTCCTGCCCTGCACTTATCTAGCTGTTTGGCCATATTGACAGGCCTACTGGAGGCATAATAAGGGAGTCAGGCTGACATAAGCAGCTGGCAATTTGAAACAAAAATCTTCTTTTTCTACTCAGACCAAATCCTCTTGCAGAGGTCTGTGGCTCCTCCCAGACTTCCACCTATTTTTCAAGCACAGTAGTAACAGATTCAGCATCTTCTCTTGATTAGGTAGCACAAATCAGAAACTTGATTCCCTTGATACAAACTCATAAATTACAAATTCCTATAGCTAGTGTGTGTGTGTATGTGTGGTCATAATATAGACCAAAAGTATTTCCAGCTCTGGATGTGTATACACAACAAAAAGAAGGAAAGCATTTCCTCAATTCTCAGTTAAAACTCTGGGAATCCTGATACTACAGTACACAAGAGCATAGAAGAGATAAGAAGCTACAGACACATACATCAAGTAAATCACCCTCTATAATCTTTAAGGTTTTTTTTTTTTTAAACTGATTCCAAAAAGCACAACATTCACTTTTCTTGATTTCATATCAGACACTTAGAATGACTTTGCCTAAAATATTCAACAAAGTGACAGAAAAAAATGAGGTGAGGCAGTATGGAGTCAGAAAATTCTTTGCTCAGAGAGAACACATATAGACAGAGACCTAGCTATTCTTTTTTTTTTTTAATACCACAGATCCCTTTAGTGAGTGTTAAGACTCAGCAGATATAAGATAATTCCTTAAGATGATGTTCAAATAGCACAACTCTCAAAGTTATTGGGCAGCCTTTACCCAACTTACAACAGAACACATAACAAGTCAATTTAGATAAAGAAAGGAAATTGTACTGTACCTTTCATGACCTTCCCTGAATATTAATCATTAGAGAAATCAATCATTACATCAAGTTAAAGGTCACAATGTCATTTTATCTTGAATTTGGAATTACTGGCACTAAGGAATGGCATTAGTTCCTGTCCATTATAGGTACGTTACAATCATTTTCTATGGAGCGAAGGGATACTTTAAGTCCAATGGCTACCAGTTGTATTACTATATACAAATTCTTTCACACATTTTACAGCCAAACTGTTGTATATCTTAACTAACATATATCCCTCAAGAAATCCTAGTTTTCAAGCTAGGCATGGTGGTACATGCACGTACTAATCCTAGTACTCCGGAAGGCTGAGACAGGACAGCAAGTTCCAACCCAGGCTGGACAACTTACTAAGACCATATCTCAAAATTTTAAAAATGGGTGGGATGTGGCTCAGTGAGAAGGCCATGAGTTCAATTACCCAGTACCACCAAATAAGAAGTTCTATTTTTAGCTTTCAGCTAGACACAATGGCACACACCTGTAGTCCCAGTATGCGGGGAGGCTATGCAAGACAGATTACAATTCAGGCCCACATTGGGCAATAACGTGAGAACCTGTATTATGATGCTTTTCTACTTTATGTACAAGGGCCGGAGGTATAGCTCAGAGGACTAAGCGCTTGCTTAGGGAAGCACAGGGGCCAGGGTTGGGTTCCTGGCCCTCCTGGGCCCACTCTCCAGCATGCTGAGCCAGCAATGGAGTCTGGGTGTGGTGGTGCGTGCCTGTAATCCCAGCACTTGGGAGGTAGAAGCAGAAGGATCACTGTGAGTCAGTAGTGAGACCCTGTTTAAAAAAAAAAAAAAAAAAAAAAAGCAAAGCATTCTGTATAATTTTCCCTGTCCAAAAGCAAAAAATGAAATACTCGCCTTGAAGGACCAGCATAATATCAGCAAGTATGTAGGTCCCTGGATACAAGACTCCATGAAAAACATAAAAAATTCAAATATATTACTTTCATAAATCCTAGTATGAGCTCTCACAATATGATACTGTGAACACAATGACCTTCAAAAATTAGGAAATACAAGTAAAAAGGCAAATTATTTTATAAGGCAACATTTACATTACGTAGTATATGGTAATTTTAGCTAAAAACTATCTTAAGTTACAAGTACATGAGACAACCAATGTTAAGTAAACTTATTTTATCTATTATGGTATCTTCTGTACGTGATAATTAAGAATCAGAACTACCCAAAATATTACCCATTAAAAATTCTCTTTTATAGGTCTGCCTTTAGCATTGGTAACATGAGCCATACTTGTGAATGACAAAACACTCGCCACTCTTTCTGCTTCCTTGCCATATAAGCCAGAATCGTACTTCAAATTACAAGCATTATATATTTAAGTATATTTATACAAAGTTTAACAAATCAAAACCTGAGGAGGGGAAAAAAGCAATAGAGTGCAAGGGTTTTGGGAGGAATAAAAATGTGGGCATGTGTTAGTTCTGCATGTAATTGGTGGCATATTTGGGTGGTGGGCCTCCTTGTAGTAGTAGTTCCACACTCAACTGTTGGGCTTATTCAGAGAGCAGGAGTTGTGGGGGAGGGGAACCACATAAGGGATTCAGGCTATTTGCACAGTATCCTTATTCAATTCCTAAATATTCCTTTGGGGTTATCTTCTGTTTCAGGTAGATTATGGCTTAAAATACATAGTAAAAGATTAATTTCACCATGCATGTAGTGAATTAAGTTTATAGGTAAAACACCAAAAAACAAAACAAAACAAAAAAAAAAACCCTGAAAGTCCCAAAGAGATACCTAGATACTAACATGAGAAAATATTTGTATTTACAAGTAACTCCAAAAAAGGCAGCTCTTTTTAGAGCTTAACACTGCAAGTTTAGCAAATGTGTAGCAAAACATCTATTCCAATAAGACAATACGAACTAATCAATGCAAAGAGGCCCAAAACAAACAAAAAAATCAAATCTGATCCAATGATCGAAGAGATGGAGCAAACCATGTTAGCTGTAGGAAATAAAAACAAAACCCGACTTCTCCTCTATTGCAATTTCTGGGAGATCTTTAAATTCTAATTATTTTGGTTTTAAACTGATTTTTTAAAAAACCTCTGAACTTTTAGTCTTACCCAAGCATAAGACAGATAAAATCTGCTAAAACAACAAAACAAAAAACCTAAACTATACCCACCCAAACAAAAATAAATCGTATGATCCTGTTTCCAGATGCTGATATCCATAAGTGAATAGGTTATGAATTACTAATTCTCATCTCCCTTGCTCAGTAGTGAAAATTCCCAGGAAAACAGGATTCTTCTTAGTCCTGAAACACTCATTGCACTGCCTAAGTGCAGCTCCCTGCAGCCAACAGCATTAATGGACGCTGCACTGCTGTCCTTCCCTGGAGACAGCAGCCAGCACTACTCAAGCTTCTCACGTAGCAACCAGAGCTCCAGAGCTAGCAGCTGCTGCTGCCTTGTACTCACCCAGTGATCCAACACAGGAACAACCTTCTCTTTACCCCACCCCCACTCCTTACACACTTTTTTTTTTTCTTGGGAGGGGGCCTCCAAGCTAGAAGGGCTAGAATTATGTTTTTAGAGCAAAACAATATTAAGGTCACCTTTTTAAATTGAATTCTTCTATTAGAAAAATCAACATTTACCAAATTCCAAATATTTGTCTTAATTAAGCCAGCAGCTAAGGAGCAAAGATTAAACTGTAATATTTATAGGGCCTATTTTTTAAGCACTCAACAGTCAAATTTAAATTTGCACTGCCTGTGCCATGTCCTACCAAAGGACATATTTCATTTTTCTACACATAATAACAGTCTGAGTTAGCCTTAAGGACTCTAATCCCATAATGGGCCTGAATATTTGACTACAGAAGAGAACTAATGATTCTCCCGAGAATGCTTAAAGAAAACCAACAAAAAAAGATTTTCTGTGTCCTCCAAAGGGTCCATAAACCTCTGATGCATTTTCTGCCTTGGCCCTAGCTCAGTAGCACACATCTAAAAATTACCCTTTATAACTTTCTTCTGAGTGACCTAAAACACTAGTAACGTAAAATTAACATTAAAAACATTTACCTTAAATTTAGAGCACACAGTCTCCTGAAAAAACTCTTTAACACAACTCAGCTGGATCCTCCACAATCAAAAATATGCTCAAGAGAGAAACGTAAATGTGACCTTGGTCACCAAAAATAAAAAAAAGCCCAACTTCTTTATAGTCAAGGATGAAGGAAATCCGAGAACCTCGGGATTCTTTCAGTACTATTAGCAAACAAAAATTGGAGAATGAACTTAGGTACAGACAAAGCAGTGACACCAGAGCTCTAGGCAAGAAGTGAGTTACTGGTGAACACATTGCACAAGTAACATGAGAAAGCAGAAAATGCAGGTCATACACGCACCCCTGACCCAGACCAGCAGAGCTGGCTGCAGCATCAGTATCCAGGAGAAAGATCACTTATTTCAAAGAAGGGAGATGAGAAGAGAGTTCTATAAAATCAATTAGCATAGAAGGGGCTTTCCCAGCAGTTAAAAACTTTCCCTTCTCACGCGATTCACCTACTTAAACCAAGGCTTTTTCCCATCACTATAGACTTCACATTTTGCTTTGCACGCAAAGGGAAAGAGAATTCATAAAGCGTTTTTCTGCCCTGAAAAATGTTCTTTTTAAAAGATCGATCTCCACGCCCAAGGCAGTGAAAACGACAAAATCTGGCTCAACTCCATGCTGTAGCCCTACATACTCAGTGGGGAGATCTCAGATATCCGGGAGCATTCGCCACAGGGAGCCCAAGAATGTGAGGTGGGGGTGGCGAAGGTAATGTCTTCAGTGTGGGAAAGGAAGCAGCCATCTGAGAAGGCGACTCAAGAACGAAAGGGAAGGCGTCTTGAAGATCATAGAGAGGACCAGAGCCATCAGAGTTGTCACAAGGCCGCAGGAACAGGGGTAGGGGAACAGAAATAGCAGTGCGCCCGTGTTTTCCGGGGAAGAAGCGCGAGGCCTACCCTCCAGGCAAAGGTGAACGTGGAGCAAGCAGTTCCCAGGGTGGGGAACTATGGGGGAGGGGAGCGTCCTGCCCTGGAAAGGCACGAAAGGGGAGTGGAGTCGGCTCGATCGGGGGGGACCGTCTGCCGGGAGGAGAGGGGCTGCGGCGTGTAGGGATGCGAGGGGCGGTATCCTCCTGTTGGGCCCGGGAAGACCAGGCCCGCGTCCCGAGGACGCAAGTGCGGGGAGACGGGCGAGGTGACCCTTCCTTCCTTCTTTCCCGGGGACCGATGTGAGAGTCGGGGTCTCCTTCCTGTTGGACCCTTACCTTGTCCCAGGCGCGGCCGGGGCCTGGGCCCGGGCTGCGGCGCACGGCACTCCCGGGAAGCAGCAAGACTCGAGTTAGGCCCAACGCGGCGCCACGGCGTTTCCTGGCCGGGAATGGCCCGAACCCGTGTGGTGGGGGTGGGGGACAGAAAGGCGGAGCGAGCCGAAGGCGGGGAGGGGGAAGGGCCAGGGAGGGAGGGGGCCGGCGCTACTGTGTTGGCGGACTGGCGGGACTGGGGCTGCGTGAGTCTCTGAGCGCAAGCGGGCGGCGGCCGCCCCTCCCCCGGCAGCGGCGACAGCGGCAGCGGCGGCAGGAGCTCACTCACTCCGCTGCCGGAGCGGAAACGCCACTGACCGCACGGGGATTCCCAGCGCCGGCGCCAGGGGCACCCAGGACACGCCCCCTCCCGCTGCACGATTGGCCTCTCCGCCCACTGCCCTGCACCCATTGGCCAACTTGCCGCCAATCAGCAGAAGCCGCCGGGGCCGCCTAAAGAAGAGGCTGTGCTGTGGGGCTGCGGCTCCTCAGAGAGCCTCGGCTAGGTAGGGGAGCGGTACTCTGTTGGGGGGGGATCTGGTGGTCTGGGGGAGGGGTGGCTAAGGTGTACCGACTGTAGCTGGGAATCGCTTTCTCCAGCGGGATGTCGGTTTAACTACTTGGATGGGAACTGGGGTGGTTGGATACGAACGGGAGGGTGGTCCGCCCTGCAGAAACCGGAGGGGGAGGGAGAAGGGAGCGGAAAAGGCTCGAAGCCGGACAGAGACATTGCTCCTGAAGAGGGAGGGGCTCCTCCGGCCTCACTCTTGTCGCTGATTGGGCATTTCTCCTCCCGCCGTAAGTGAAAACACAAATGGCGTATTTTGGTTGGAGTAAAGCGCCTGTCAGTTACAGCCTTAGTAGTGCGCAGCCGCTTGGCGACGCGCGGGCCCCTGGGTGGGGCGGGTAGGTGGGGTAAGGGCCGGCACTGCAGCGCGATCGGTCTGTGCGGGGGAGGGGAGGTCAGTGAAAGTGGCTCCCGCGCGGACGTCCTCCCACCAGCCCCTGCCCTCAGGGGAGTCGGCTTGCCCGCGGTCTTTTAGCCTCCGAAGTCTGATTGGCTGCAGTTTCGGGGAATGGGCTCTTGCTATTGGCTCGGTTCCCAAATGAGCGAAACCACTTGGCGGGCTGTCGGCGGTGGCGGGGAGGCGGGCGTTGGTTCGGCCCTCCCTGAGGCCTGCGCTGCAGTGCCTGGCCCCTTGCCCCAGCGCAACGTGGCAGGAAACGCGCGCCGGAGGCGGGGGCGGGCTGACGGCCTAGGCTTCTGGGTGTTGGCTGCCACAGCTCCGCCCCGGTTCCGTACTTCTGGAAGGGCGAGAGGGCCGAACCTGTTCCAGACATCCATGGGGGTTGGGAAAACGCGGGGGTCTTGTGTAGCTGGTTTGGAGGCGGAAGGCGCATGTTCTCCAAAAAACGCGCGCGAGCTCCAGTCCTGAGCCCTGCAGTGTAGGGGGCGGAGAGAGGGCCGCACCCTTTCGCAGGGGGAGGGGAGTACCGCAGTACCTTTCCGGGAGTTCTCTGCTGCCTTCAGTCCTCTTAAGGACCGCCCTGAGCCTAGAAGAATCCCTCCCTTCCCCCTCCATGATCTCATCACCGCCTCCATGTCGATTTGCTTCTCTATTATGGGCGGGATTCTTTGGCCAGGCTTAAAAGCAAGCCTGCTGCCTGGGCGTTGTCTTACAGGAATGGAGCAGGTGTAATATTTGAGGGGCAGAACTGAGTTTGTGTCAGGAGGTAAATTATAGTGGCAGAGGAAGACAGTGGGGGCTAGGCATTGACCTGGAATTGGCTTTATTCACCGTCTCTGAGTTATTACTACTTATCTTTTTTTTGAGCATTTTTCCTGGAGATTAAAGATGTAACTCTGATTTTTATACTCAACCCCCTTGAATTTTCCTATACCACCGAAGTACAATATAGCACCTCACACTGTCATAAATTTTATTCTTTGCGTCAGAACCTTGTGATTTCCTCCCCTTTTCTTCCTGCTCCCTCTGCATCCTTCCAGGCAGGCATTTTAGCAGCCCGTTCTTTGGTTCATTTCTCCGTGTGTTACTTGCTTATCCAGTCCCCTAGATATGCTACTGGCTTTCTCCTTGCCTGGTGAATGCCTGGTGTATGCCTGGTGAATCATGAAACCAGACAGATTGGTTCTACCAGAAATTTAGCCTAGAACTGAGGCCTTCTACCTAGAAGTGCTTTTATTCCTCTTTAATATACTTTGTGAGATGTTTACTTTGAGTTTCATTTTATCATTTCTCAGATGAGATTTTTCGTTTGGGCCTGCCTTTTCACAATCCAGATAACTTGTGATTACTGATCTCTACTACCTTTTTTCCTTTGAACATTTCTCACTGTACTCCCTTATTTCTGTTCTTACCAGTTAGTAACTGAGTTTAGTTACTTTTATAGTAGCTTCCCAACTTGTCTTTGCTTTATTATTTTGTGATACATCTTACATATTGTCAGGATGACAGATAAAACTCTTACTGGTTCCTTACTACTTACAAGATGAAACCCATTCTCATGAGTGTGATGGGCCAGTAGCCTTCATTGCTTTCATTTTGTTTTTAACCAGAAATCAAACTCAGGACCTTGTGCTTGCCACCCTCCCTTCATTGCTTTAGCCTCAATTTTGTGTGTGTGTGTGTGTGTGTGTGTGTGTGTGTGTACTTTTTCTGCTGTAGGGACAGGAACCCCACAGGCAGAATAGAGAAGTGGGCCTTGGAGAGGTTTTGAGAGGGGCAAAAACACACGGAAGTGAAACCTTAGCTTAAACCGGAGGTAGGATCACATGTACTAGATGAGGGCAGTGACATGAATAGACGGGACCAAACCAATCCGGATGCCTTGTGCACTTGTTGACATGTATGGAGAATCCATTTAAAAGTGGCCAAGTGCTACATGATGAGATGGCAGACCCAGCCATAACCCAAATCTTCCTGCATGACTATGCCTGAAAGGAAGGAAAACCCTGGGGACTTAAAAGAAAGTTTGCCCACTCCTAGCAATGGACTCCCAACTCAGAGACCCCTCCTTCTAGTAAGGAATTTGTTCAGCTTCTTCAATAAACTTACTTTTGCTTTGCACCACTAAGGACTTCAGTCTCTGTATACTGAATTGAAGATCCAGACCTAGGAAAGGAGACTAGGGTAGGAGTACTGAATGGATATGGCAGTTTGTGGTGTATCTAGGTATTTGAAGACTGCTGACATGGTCAGTATCACTTGGTCTAAAGAGTAAGCCACCGGAGTGGAGTGACTGTAGGTATCCAGTACCTTAATTTTATAGGTTCCTTTGGTTGAAATTTCTTGTCTAGGATCCCAGAAGGTAAGCGGGTAGGCCCCCTAGTTCCACCCTCACATAGCTCACATATCCTCAAGCATTCTCTTGGCCCAGGATTTTAGCCAATCTCTCTTGCCACTCCTGGGGACCTATTCAGGGAATGATATTGACCTGCTATGTACCAAGAAGCCCTTCTATGGGTTGTAGGCATCTTTCCCTGTATACGCTCAAGGATTTCTTCCAGAAGTTGTGGGAGACTATATCACCCAGGACAGACTTCACAGGAATTACCCTATCAAAGGGTGGGTATAATCCTTTAATGTCATTCAACTCTGAGACTAGCTCTCCAGGGTATGTTTTCCATCTTGCTCATCACAGTGAGACCCATGTAGTCTGCTTATCTGTAAGCCTTCCCTCCCCTGCTCCCAGAGTTTCAGAACTCCTCGGATGGGATGAGGTTTGAGAACTCAGATTGTGCAGGGACCAGGCTCTTTTACCCTCAGGGACCTAACCTGACTGGATTAAAGGGTGCCAAAATGATGCCACCCTTAATGATGAGCCTATGTGGTCTGCCTTTTTCATGGGAGAAAGAATTAGATAATGAAAAGCTTCAGTAAAATTAGCAGTACCTGCTGCTGCCCAGCTCCCTGTGACCTGGGTAGAGCACCCCCTGGCAAGTTAATGACTCCTCTCCCTGAGCCCACTGTACTGCTTCCAAGGAAAATGTGCTTGCCCTCAGGCTAGTTTCTGTGGGAGTCCTGCTGATCCCTTTAAATCTTGGGTAGTTACATGGTTATGACCTTGACATATGTCGGTGTTACTCAATATTTCTGCGTAGTAGTGTATATGGCATGGAAAGATGTGCTTCTTTGGTGTGAAACTTTAAACCAGGGTGAGAAAAGTAGGCTTGGGAACAAGCAATCTAAGTGGGAAAACAGTAACCACATTGAGTCAGGATCTTGGTAATATCCCAAAAAGGCAGGAGGCAGTGCTAGTTAAGGACCCCAGACCCAAGGCTGGGGAGCCAAAAGCCCCAGTACACTTGTGAACCCTTGGAAGACTTCAGGTTCCTCTTCGTAAAAATGATAGAAAAACTAGTCCATCTCTGGTTCTGTATGACTTATACTACAGTCATTAATCTTTCTTTGGTTAGAGGTTGTCTGTTCTTTGGTTGTTGACTGTCCTTAAGAACTGTCCCAGGCTGAATTACTTTTCTTGCTGGAAGTGAACCCCTATGTCTGTGAATGTGGGAGGGTTTGTTTCCTTCTGGTTTTGTCTATAGTCCTTGGGCATAGGGTGCACTATCTCATAGAACTGGCCCTAAACGACCTGGATGATGCTACCCGTTTGACCCAGTGTTGGCTGTATCCCAAAGTAACTGGCATGCATTAAATAGCTCAAAGCGATGCCTTTAGCAAGCAGAATGGATAGCAACTGAGGAAAATATCCAGGTATTTATACGTTATACAAGAATTATTATTTAGAGTTGGTGGGGTCTGAGACCCAACTTCCCCAGTTGGGAAAGAACTCCCTCAGAGAAGGTTTCTTAATCTTCAAGGCAGCATATCATTTTTCTTCAGTGGGTCAAGGTTTCTCCTAAGTGTCTTCAGTTTCCCCAGTGTAACCACTTATTTGAATTTATCTGGGCATACAAGACCCAACAGGGATGGATTGGGAAGACCCCATTTGGAACCCAAAGGTGGCTCAGTCCTATGAATGCCATGAATCTGCTTTGTTTGTGCTCCTGGTGGGGAAATGAACATTCCAATTTTTTGGATTTCTGGAGTTGAATAATAGCCTGAATTAAACCTGGTGACATCTTTCTGACTGAACGGTATGATATTAAACAAATAACATTAAATACATTAATTCTGAATATTCTCTTTTATACCAGAAACCTAGTGTGTCAGGCTCCCCACAGATTGAACACCTCTATAAGGTAGAATAGAGATGAATAAAGTGGCCATGCTTAACACTTGCTGAATTGAACTATATCCAAGAGGGGGTATAGTATGAACATGTCCTGTCAGCACATAGCCATATTTCCTGAGTCAGGATTCTCAATTCAGAAATTGTACCTGTAACTCATTTCTATATATCGGCTATACTTAAAACTGTATTAGGGTTTTACTAGAGGAACAGATACAACACAAGATGTATGAATGTGTAAGAAACTATAAGATTGGCTTACAACTGTCAGCCGCAGAGTCAGACACCGTCTGCACACTGGAGACTGAAGGATTTCAGTCCCAATGTCTGAAGATCACTGCTGTTATCAGTCAGCTGATGGGTCTGTGATATCTGATGGAAGGCTCAAGAGTCTTACAATGAAAGTGAGAAAATGATGTCCAGGTTGACTGGAAAGACAGAAGTTCCTCTGAGGAAGTGGACCGCCAAATCCTTTTCGTGTTGAGTCACTTGGGTGGCCCCTCCCATCCTAGGGTGGGGCTCCTATGGCCCAGGTGTAGAACCAGTAACCAAGGCAGTCCAAGGCAGTCCAGCCAAATTGGCACAATATATCAACCACTACAATAACAAAACACTTAGTTCAGATTAAAAAAAAAAAACAAAACTTTACACAGGTGATTTTCATTAAACCATAAAGGGAGTTCATTTTTTTTGTCTTTTTGAGACAGGGTTTCACTATGCAGTTGAGGCTGGCCTTGAGCTCACTTTTGTAGCCCAGGCTGGTCTCGAACTCGTATCGATCCTCCTGCCTCAGCCTCCCGAGTGCTGGGATTACAGGCGTGAGCCACCACGCCCGGCCATAAAGGGAGTTCATAATCCAAAGTTAAGTAATGAGAAGCAGCACTATATCTGATGCTAATTGGACCAGCCCAGTCCTAAATTTCAGTCATTGAGGTTTTCAATTTTGGGGAGAAACTGTTGAGGAATCCTAAGCATCACATCTTTAGTTAAAAATTACTACGTGGGCAACCGGGCGTCGTGGCGCATGCCTGTAATCTCAGCACTTGGGAGGCTGAGGCAGAAGGATCGTTGCAAGTTCGAGAACAGCCTGGGCTACAAAAGTGAGCTCAAGGCCAGCCTGAGCTGTGTAGCGAGACCCTGTCTCAAAAAGATGACAACAAAATTATTACATAGTCATAAGAAGGAAGTACAAATTAATGTCACCATATTTTAATACCAAAATACCCCTTGTATTTTTTAAACTATGGTCTGGCCTGAAAGTGTAAACTAGAATTGAATTTGAAAGCCTCCCAAGTGCTGGGATTATAAATATATGCCAGGCTCACTCAAAATACTTTATGCACTAATATAAGGTAATGTTAAATTTCCATATATCTGCACAGTTTCCTTGCTATTCAATATAGATTTACCAGCTCCACACCAGAGATGTTGAACTCTAAGGCAGTAAGCTGGACTATTCAGTTGTTTACTGCAAATCAACTAAAGGCCTTACACCTATTGATCTGCCAAAAATGATTAGAATGTCAGAGTTCTTCTCAAGGAGATTAAATGCCCCTTCTGTCTTGTCATTCAGTTATTTGCCTAAACTATTTTACTTCCCAAAATAATAAAAGCAACATATTTTGAAAAGAAAATAATAACTAATACTTTTGGCAAGTTGTAGGACATGTGATTTTTTAAAGGGACTCTCGAATATTGTTTGTTGAACAAGAAACACTTACCTAATATTTTTGTAGTCAAGCAAATTGCACTCCTTAAGAATGAGGATTCATATTTGATTCCGTAGTGCTTAGCTAAGCAAAGCTTGGAACTCAGTGTTACTTTCATTGACTTGTGTTTTTTTTAAATTTCTAGATTCAATAGTACTGATCACAAAAAAAAGATTTCTGATTAAGTATATTCCACTGTCCAGGCAATGGTTATTTTTAAAACTATTCAAAAGAGGACATTGTCTTGTGGGTAAATATCCCAGAGGGTAAATGTGTTGCAGCTCATGTGCAACTCCTTACAATTCTAGCTTGGTCTTCTTCCTTGGTCCTCTCGAAGTTGTACCTGATTTTATTACCTATCTTCATCTGAATCCACTGAGTAATGGGGTGATTATGCTTTTGCTTCTTGGCTAGAAATCATTTGATTCTGAAAGTCTTGTGAGAAGACATGGTTAGGGTAAGAGGTGAGAGCACGCATTTGATGGTGGACTGAAGCAGTTTTTCTTTTTTACTTAACTGTATTTAGCACAAGGTTTACAGGGTCTCACTACATAGATCTGGACCCCCTAGTGATTCTCCTGTTTTTAGCCTCCTAAGTGCTGGGATTACAGGTGTGTGCCACCACACCCAGTTTAATCACGGGGATGTGGGTGAGAGTAGGGGTGGGGGGCTGGCAGGGCCAGGGCCAAAGGTAGATCAAACCCAGCCACTGTGCTCTGCCTAAGCAGGTGCTTTAGTCTTTAGTTTGCTGAGCTATCTGGCTGGCTCTATGTTCACTTATTTGTGAAACTGGTTTTTCAGATAATTGCTTAAGACCACCAAACAAATAAAAGCTTTTCTGCAGAAATTTTAGGGTCATACATACAAGGTGAGTCTCAAATCTATTCACAAAGGAAACTGATACCACCTAGTCTCTTGAATATATTTGTTCACCATTGTTTTTCTTTAGGTCTCCACTAACCAGCACAGCTATCCTCTTCTTTGCTTGCTTTGGGTTGAAGTAAACCACCTACTTATACCCCTTTGAAGTAGTGCCTTACTGTTTCCTATACTCATGAGAGAAAAACTTTTTTTTTTTTTTTTTTTTTTGGTAATAGGGTTTGAACTCAGGACCTTGCATTTGCCAGGCAGGTGTTTATGTTGCTAAGCTATCTCCCTGGCAACAAAAATTTAAACACACTTAATTGGAAAAGTTGAGGTTTTATGAGGACTTGTAATTTTTTTTAATATGCAGAATTTGAACTTGATAAGTTTATTTTCAACTTTGTGTAATTGGAGGATTAGTACAGTTATATAATAGTGGCTTGTAACTTAAGCTGGACTATGATAGAGATCAGTAGCACAAGGGTAAAGATGGTCTGTTTTGGACTAATCTTTTATTATTTTGAGACAGGGTTCACTATACAGTTCAGGCTCACTTTGTAGCCCAGGCTGCCTCAGTCTGGCAGTGACCCTCCTGCCTCAGCTTTCTGAGTGCTGGGATTACAGATGTGTACCACCATGCCCAGTGAGAATTCTTGATTTTTTTTTTTTTTTACTAGTTTGTCTTAGAAGACACACTTCAAAAGATACTTATTTGTAATAAAGCAAGCAACTGGATTATTAGATTTGCTAGTGAGCATGCAGTCCAGGTTTATGTGTGTCGTGGTTCAAGCGGATGAATTATTCCTGCTTTGTTACACAATGTATCTTTTTGGTGACTACGGAGATTATTTCTGGCCTACCATGATTGATATTTCAGATCAGCAGGCCTTAGCCATCACCACCAACTTACACAATTGTTTTTATGTGGGTACCCAAGCCTTATATAAACTTCTAACCCCAGTCACTATCCATCTCTCCATTAAAAGCCATTATTTGTCAAGTCAACCAAGGCTGTCATCTCTGCGCCAAAACTCTCCAGGGACACTGGCCTCCTTTCCATATCTACCAGTTTTGTGGACACACTCCAGGTGAAGATTGGAACATAGGTTTTGCACACATGGTTCGCATAAGACTCATAAATAGCTCCTTTGTACACACTTTCACAAGATGAATAGAGGCATTTCCCACTGCTCATGAAACCACAATGTCTTAAGGTTCTTATGTAGGATATTATTCCCAGGTTTGGATTGCCATATACTGGATAAATTGGTCCAGCATTTATCTCCCAAGTTACTCAACAGGTGGCCTCAAATCTTAATGTTATTTGGTGTTTACACATACTGTATCACAGTCCTCAGGTAAAGTGTAAAAGCTAAATGGGCCTTTACAAGCCCATCTCATTAAACTTATCCAGGAACTGCACCGACTTCCTGCCTTAGCCTTAGCTTAGCTCTAACTAGACTCAGTATTTTGTGGGGTCTGTTTGGGCTCATGTATGGTAGACCTTTTGTACTTTATAATTTCCTAACATCTGATAGCTTTATTCCCATTGGTAACTGTATCCCAGTTGTCTTTTTTTTGATAACTGCTGCAACATATTGACCTCTGTCTTCCACAACCAATAGGTGTCACCCCAATCAATGCCTTCTGTAGTTCCTGGAGGATTAAAAATCCGCTAAGCTTACAGGATTGGACAGTACTCCACCTGGTCATCATGACAGCTACAGCAGTCAAGGTTTCCAGTCTCCCTTCCTGGTTTCATATTACGGAAGCCAAAAGATGTCCAGATAACCCCAATTCTTCTGACCAAGCTCTTTCTACCAGAGTGGTCCTCATAACTCTTGTCACCTACTTGTTTCTATCTCACAAAAGGCTCTTAAAATTCCAGGGTAAATTCACGATGTTTTCCTGTCTCATTTCTGATCCCATATCTCCTATCTCTTTTGTTCACTATTGGACTTGGGACTGTCTGCCTAAGCAACTTTCAGTTGCCACACTAGTTTTATACTTTTATACTTTATAATATCTTACTCTTAACTGCCTGTTATAAAAACTTGTACATTCCCATTCCTTTTGACTCATGGACATGATTCACCTAAGTCTTACACTCTTCTGGCTCCCAACAATCTCCAGCACCAGTTTCAAACCCCAGCTATACCTTTACTCTTACTTTAGCTGGTTAAGGGGTTATAGAAAACCCAATTGCCTCAGCCAACTTTACCCCTTTTCACCTCATTATTCTCTATTGTCATATTAGGTCATTCAAACCAGTCCCAAAGGAAGACTTATGATTGTCCAGTAGTATTGTCATGTTTATGGTTTTCATCTTACATCCTGTCCCCCATGTTTTGTCAGTGAATATATATATCAATACCTATTGGTTCTATGATGACACCTGGGTTTACAAACCATTGGAGAGTGGAAAGGCCTGCGAACAATCAGATCCAGATATCTGCCTGGTTGAAGGGTAAAGAAAATACAAGACTGACCATTTGGAATAATCTCACCCTCAATACCTTATGAGGAAAACTTGTTGTCTTTTTATCTCTCACATCTTTGGCAGATGCCTGAAGGCAATTACCTCACAATAGCCCCACCTCCCATCCTTGACACCTCAGTTACCCTCACCTCACAACTATCTTATCAATTCACATACTGATCATACTCTCCCTCACCTTTCACATGCATGTGGTACTTTTTATGATCTGCTAACCTCATGGAGTGATTTCATGTTCCACACAAGCAAGATCTTTATATGGCTGCTCCTATACATTGGAACACCTCTCACCTATCCTATATAACCTGGCCATAGTGGCCCCCTGTATCCACAGTCCTCACCACTGGCCTGCCAACCTTACCTGTCTAATCTCAGGCTCAAAAGACCTCTCACCAGATGGCAGATCTACTCCAGTGCATTCAAGACATTACCTCAAATTCAGATGGGGCCATCTTCCCACCCTAGGGTTGTATGAGACACCTTCTTCCCTCAACCCAGAGTAAGATTCCTTTTTCATGCCTGCCTCAGTTGGCAGCCAAGACCTAATCCTGTCCACCCCACTCAGCTCCCAAGAGTTCACTTTGCTCTGTTCCAAGCTCCACCCTGACCAAAACTAGTAAAAGTCTTTAACTTTCTTTGTTTAGAGGGATTTCTTCTCTTCCAGCAGCCCTCTCATGCTGAGCAACAAAGACCTCTTTTTTCTTTGTTCATTTGTGCCAAAGGAAAAACTTTATGGTAGGGTCAGTGAAATTTTAAAGTAGAGACTCATTTAATGAGCCTCCTCCCAATGTTGAACCCCCCATGTCTTTGTTATATTCCCAGCCCTTTTTGAGACAGCTCCAAGATGTTCAGGTGACACTCAACTTTACCATCTTGCCTCAGGATCCCAAGTGCATGGATTATAGGTATGTACCACTGGATCCTGGCTTTAGCTTTGAAGAAATGAAGTGATGTGGTATAGGTAGTGGCAGTCATAATAGGAAAGATGTTTGATAACCCATGAAATAACTGAAATCCTTGTCCTTGCCATGCTCTCATAGCTCCTCTCATAATTGATACTAATGGCATAATTTTTTTACTAAACTTTTGGGTTATTCCTTGAGGGCAGCACAGTGAGGTCTGCACTCAAAACTTGTATTTTTGTGGGGGGTGGGGGGTGGGAGGTGGTAAGATCTTGTTATATAGTTCAAGCTGTCCTTGAACTCACTATGTAGCCCAGGGTGGCCTTAAACTCTCCACAATCCTGCGCCTGCCTCCGGAGTGCTCAGATTACAGGTGTATGGACAGCATGCTCACTTAGCATTTTCATAATAACATTCTCAAGTATGCAGAGGGTACATAATGTGATGAAACTGGCACTGATGTTAGTGAATGATGCCCTACAAACTGTTCTAAAGTGGTAGGCTTAGGAATGAATGTTCTTAGAAACTAACTCAGGTTATCTGTGCTACATGGATATGATGTAGTTATTCTGAATATCTTGTAGATTTCCTTAGGCTTAAGCATAAACAAAAGCGGTATATTCTGTTCTTACGTGTTAATATTTTTCTAAATTTCCAGACATTAAAAAGTGTAACACTGTAGTTTTAAAACTTTATTTTAAAATAAATATAAGAATAGTTTATTGGCTTAAAAAACAATTTTTGTTCAAGCCAAAGCTTATATCATCTTTAAGAGTACTATACAAGATTTACTTGGAAGAACTGACTAAAGAAAACAAACAAATGAGTTTTGTTTGGATTTAGAGAAAACAGCATGTTATGCAACAGGATATTTTGAACAGAGTTGGTGCTACCTATGTTGTGAAATCATTTTGAAACCAGTATATTTGTAGCTTCTTTAAAAAAAGATACTGAATATTTTAAATGTAGATGTATGATGCTACTTAAAAAAAAAAGGTTTAAACCTAGAAGTGATAAGCTATATAAGCATTTTAATGAGTATATAACTGCATTGTATTGGTAGGAGAAACACTAAGATACTAAAATTCCATTCAGATCATATTGCTGAAATATGGCAGATAAAATAAAGAAATAAATAGCTCCTCTTCTCAATATTAAGAGTAACTCATCAAGTTCAAGATTTATGTATAGATATGAAATCAAGTGTATCACATTACAAATGAATGTAAATGCAAAACTAAAAAACCAGGGCTGGACTCATTATTGTACTATTGCTTGTATTCTCTGGGTATGAACAATCAAAGATACTCTGTAAATGCTTGACAATAAACATGATTGCTGAAATTGCCAAAATGTGGACTGTCTTTAATCTTACAATGTGCCGTGAGCAATTTTATTATTTATTTATTTTATTTTTAAAAGAATTACTTTTATTTTTCTTGTTTCAGAACTTTTGTTTGTTTTTTTGGCTGGCTCAGCCTGCCCTCAGGGCAGGGCTGGCGCAGCATGTGGTGCCGGGGATCGAACCGCATTCCCTGCAGCCGCCCAAGCTTTCCTAAGCAGGCGCTTTAGACCAGTGAGCCATACTGCCGGGTCCCGTGAGCAATTTTATATTGACATTTGTACTGG
>PVJA010039335.1:0-19211 GCA_004027025.1 Myocastor coypus | reverse complement strand
TCACGACCTTGCACTTGCCCAGCAGGCACTTGTGCCTCGGAGCTATCTCCCCAGCCCAATACAGTATTATTTCTAGTCTGCAGAATTGATTATTGGTTCAGTTATCACACCTAACGAAATTTTCAGATATGACAAGAAGCTTGTTTCACACGTAAGTGACACTGACGCTATGTGTGCTTAGCTAACCTTTTCCATTTGGAAGGCCATAGCTTTGACTTCTCTTGCCTTCTTCTTTTGTCAGGAGCTTCCTATTGTTTTACACAATCTCCATTTTGAAGGAAAATGAAATATCAATAAAATAAAATATCAAATTTACAGATTGTATAAAGTAAAAATCATTTTCTACATTGACTATTTTCTTACTAAATCTAAAAATAGCAGCAGAAATAAATCCCTCTATGAAGTAAAACAAAAATACAAATAAAATGCTGTCACAAAATAATATTTATTTCATTTGTATCTAAGGCGGTTTTCATGCAGGAGAAAAGCATATTTCGTACTTAAGCATTGTTTATGCTGCTAATAGGTTTTTTTTTATCTTTTCTACTTTGATAGGATATACTTAACATCTTTAAGATCTTCCTGTTTTCTTTGGAGGTACTTATGATATTTTACCTACCTGTTTTTCTTATCTGTTCCACAATCTTTTTGAGTTCTTCAGGCAGATTTTACTTTTTTACCTCTATCTTATTTTCCATTCACTAATGGCATTCCAGAACCCCTAAGAATATTTCTCCATGATGTTTTGTGCTTGTTACTTTATTTGTGAACTACTAAATTACTTGATCCTGAGACGTTTAGGATTAAGTAAAACAAAAACATTGCTAATTGTTTTGTATTTTGTGTGATGTGGTAGCTGCTGCATAACTCAGCATCTACTCTACATTTCTATTTGTTGTAAATTGGAAAATATTTCATCTCATTTTGTCAAGTGAAGATTCATCATCAATCTTTTTATTTACAAACTCTAGCTATGTAGTCATGGCTAGCTTTGAATGTACAATTTGGCACAAGATGACCTTGAATTTACATGATCTTCCTCCCTCGAACTCCTGAATTCTTGATTTATAGCAAACATCACAGAATTCAGTCTCACTGTCAATATTTAGAAGACAGCAGTTGGATACTAATCAGTGGATTCATCCACCAATAACTTAAGTAGCAAAGTTTGCTGAGAAGCGGTTAAATTTTCTATAAAGTAGGGCCTTGTTGGAATTGTACACTGGCAGGATTTGTTCCCTTCACTGGATATCTCTTTATTTTTCCTTTTTGCTAACATAGAAGGAACACCTTGGGTTCTCCTTTCCATCTGTTATTGTATTCATTCGTTGGACTCAGTTAACAGTGAAATAAAATTGTCAAACATTTCCTCCTTTAAGTTTCAAGTGCCCAGTGTGAATAATGGGATATACTTATGCTGTAAGTTATTCAAGGAAAGAACATTGACAGCATTTACAGGGAAAAGAAAAGTGGTTTTATGTGCATGTTCTGTTCTCAGTCACCAAGATGAATACAATCTGCATGTACTGAAAATATTTAATAATAAAATAAATAGTAAAAATAGCAATGTATTTTTGAGCATAATAATTTTATAAACATTTCATTTATCAACCATAATTTATGTGACACTTCTGATGAACTATCTCTACTATAATGGAAATGTAACTAGAATCAGGATTTATCTATGAACATCAAATGAATGACAGGTAAATAGGGAAAACAGAATTTAAGCTAATGTATGACATGTGTATCACTTCGATTCTTTAACATGTGTATATTTTATCTCAGTGAACAAAACATCAAATTAATTTAAAATGAAGGAATATTTTAGGCATTGCAAATTTGGCCATAAAAAGGTTTGTTTTTATGCATAATCTCTGAATAAAGGAAAGGCAAGAATAATTTGTAACAGTAGTAGAAGTTAGAAGGAGAAAATCTAATTGAACCGAATTTAAAGAAGTTTAAAGAGTGTTAATGAAATGAAAAATACACAGTGGACACCATGGAGTGTGTCCAGTGTAAGACTATGTTCAACTAGAACAAATCAAACAATCTTAAATTAAAAAGAGAAAATCCAAGAAAAACAGAGATTGCAAAAGGGCAACAAATTTTTTAGAAGCAAATGAAAAAGAATGAAACAACAATTCGATACTTCAGAAGAATTTGTTTTAAGCTTGGATAACATCCATACAAAGATTTTTCTCCTGAAAATTAATAGTATAAAATTTCCATGCTGTTTTCCCTCTACTTCAGAGCTATTTTGAGTTTGTTAAATAGAATATGACAGGAATCTCAAACAGCACTATAGTACAGAAAATATTTAGTTGAAAACTAGCTCGATAATTTTATCACTGAGAAAAATAAACTCAATCAAACTTCACTTTGATTATGTATAAAAAGAGGTATAATTACTAGCATAGATAGTAATAAGAAAAAGAGAAAACATTCCTCTTATCCAGTAGTTAGGAAGCATATTTAGCATGTTCATTTTTGTAAAGATAAAAAATTATTCATAGTAATGTCTTCAAAATCTCATTCTAAAGTAAATTATTAGTCCAAAGAATGAATCTTTTTCTTATTTAATAGTATACCTATTTCTCTGTATCTTAACCTGTCCAATCTGATAAATTTTCATGTGAAAAATTTTTCAGGATATTAATACTAATGTGTCAGAATAAAATTACAATTTACTACAGACTTTAATCTCGAAAATCTGTATTTAAACTGTCAAAGTAATATCATAATTTCTCATCCTGATATAAATTTTTGAGTCTTAACAATGTAGTGCTGAAGTATTACTGGTTTTATGGCTTTTAGTTAAGAGGTCTACCACGGATATTTGGAATATGCCTATAGTATAGGAAATGACTCCCACAAAATTTTAGTTAGCCCAGTGAATTGCAATATGCACACACAGCACCAGTGATGGCAGGGACTCAGGACTCTCAACTGTTCATATCATAATCTAGTCAGTTGAGTTATAAATTGAATTCAAATGTTTACCTTAAAGATACCTCAAGACAAAAATCTTACAGAATGTTATTAAAAACGTTAAAATTTGAATATCAAAGTAATGGCAATTGTTAATGTTTAAAGTGAAATTTCTGGAGCCCTTCCTGAAGCACTAGCACTCCTATTATAAAGGGACTATTAAAAATTCTACCACATCTACGTGAAGTGTTGGGCATAGTGGCCACATTTGATAGCTTCCCATGTAATCTTCAGGTAACTAACTCAAGGCAGTCAAGACCTTGGTGATCTAGCTTCTGGTTCAGCAGTAAAGCTGTCAAAGAATAAGTTCTTTACTTTTGGCCACCGACAACTTTGGAATATGTGAGTGTCATTGTATTTCCACTTATGTCTTCCTTTCATAACCTTAATCTCTACAGTCTATGAAAGTGGAAAAATCTGTAATTTTATAAACAGAATCTTTGGACAATGAGTTTCCTTTTATTATCTTTAAAGATAGTGTTTATGAATACAGCAGTTGAATGGCTCACCTACACCACTTTGTAAACTCAAAATATAGATTCCAGTTGGCACTGAATTGTTAATCATGTGTTCTGTTCTTTTCTCTTCTATCAACATATAAAAAGAGAGTGTTTTTGAAAATATTCAGAATGAAATCTTGTGCACTGTCTTTAGAAAATTGACAAGCTACTTTTTGTTTATTTTATTACACAGTTGCAGTACACATGGAATACATTTATCCTGAGAAGTTCATACATATATATAACAACGTTTTAACACTTTTTATTTTCTATTTCCTCACACTGTCTCCTTTCTTGCTCCATCTATTGGCTCCCTGCACATTTGCAAAAGATCTACTCTTCTATTTCTTACTATATATCTCTTATTATTTTGTTATTTCCTTTGTATGGTAAGGGTAACATGCATGGTAAAGTTGTGTCACATGAAGAAAATATTTGCAAACTTAATCATTTGTTATAAATAAACTAATGTTTTATTTTTACTTATTTTAAAGAGAATGAAAAGCAGTAATAAAAAAGGAAAAAAATAGAAATGATAGAGAATTCCACTAAACAAAATAATAATTTGACAGGAGTGAATGTAAAAATAAATTTAAAAACTAACAAGGTGAAAATAAGTATGATCTTCAAATTACTTGTTCCTGTTATTCAATATATGCATACAGAATTAGAAAAAGAAAAATAAGCAGTTATGGATACAACTAGAAACTATAAACTTTTTAAATATATTCATTTTTTGTGTGGCTATCTCAACCACCCAGGTGACAGGGGTGGCTCAACATATGGTGTTGAAGATCAAATCTTGATCCCTTCAGTTGCCTAAGTGTGCCTAAGCAGGCATGTTACACTGCTGAGCTAACTTGCTGGCCCTAGAAACTATACTCGTAAGTGAAATAAATCAGAGCTACATGTGCAAACATCGAATTTTCCCCTTTGTGTGAGAACCTGAAAGAGAAAATCGAACCCAAAGAGTCCACTAGATAATGGGAAAAGGTAGTAAATATATACAAGAGGAAGTAATTACTGAGATGAGGAAAAGAAAAGGACATGGATATGAAGACCTTGGCGTGTAAGCAGGATGATTTGGATAACTGTACTGTGTATTTCTGCTGGTCTATGGAAAGGAGGAATTAATGCTTAATTTTTTTCTTCATTTTTATCTTTTTACTTTTTCTTTTTTAATTCCTTATAAAATCAGTACATTTTCATAGAAATTAGATAAGTCAACTTCTTAACCCTGTTCTTAACTAAAACCAAAATATTTTCAAGGGGGAAAATCAGAAAATATGATAATTACAGAAAAGCACATTATTACAAAGAAAAATATAGTCAGATGTGATGTTGCATACATGTAATTTCAACACATAGTAAGCTGAGCAGGAGGTTCACTGTGAATTCAAGAACAGACTGGGCTACAAAGTGAGTTCAAGGCCTGCCTAAATTGAATAAGGATAGCTTGTCTCAAAAAATAGGAAAGGTTTAATGGAAAAATAAATTTAACATCTAACAAGCTGAAAATAATTTGTCTCTAATTAGAAATAATATAATTTAATTTAAAATATAAATGATGGCATCTAGCACACTACCATATTCACCTTTAAAAATAGATGAAACTGAGGCAGAATTCAATTTAGTTTAACCTCTCAGTGAAGTATTTATATAGAAGTAGCCTTGCCTACGTTACCCCATTCCTCAATCTTTTCCCTGTCCTGTCAGAAATTGACAAACATATACAAGATAACAAAAAGACAGCACCCAGTTAGGTCAATAAGATATAGATTATTTGCCCCTGCTTGGTCATAAATTCCTCTACCCAAGACCCCAAGTCTATATGATATAGTGGGCACTACATTCCTGTCCAGTTCTGATAGCAACAAAGAAACTACAAAAACAAGTAGAGAATGAAGAACTGGGCCTTTTATATTTTCCTAGATGGGAATTGGAGCACAAAGGTCACTGGCTAATTAATAAAAATTCTCTATTTTTTTTAATTTGGTCTCCCTTGGGCAACACATCCAATCTTGGCCATTACAAAAATATTAAATTTCCTACTTCACTTTGCATTGAAATGTTCCCCAAATACCTTTGTTTTAAAGGCTTGTTCTAGCCATATTGCACAGTTGACAATTTTTAGAAAATTTAATAATTGAGGCCCAGTGGGAGGCTTTAGATTATAGGGCATATGCTATCAAACAGCATTGCAAAATATCAGTATGTTCCTCTTTATCTCTTTATTTAAATGTATGATTACCTTACACAGGACATACGTTTGCATCTCTTAAGCCATAAACCAAATAAAGCTTTCATCTCTATAGTTTGATTATTTCAGGCATTTATTACAATAGTAAAAATCTTATTAACAGTAATGCGCTCTGAAGGAACAACATTAATGTAAAAATACCTACTGTTGAGAGAAAAGCCTGAGGATCTGAGTTTGCTGCAGATTTGGAAATTTTAAATGTAGGCTTAGAAATTACTTAGAATGCTTAAGCAGAACTTATAAAATGATTCTTATGGGTACTGAAAAGATCAGCATGAGGATAGAATGCAAATGGTAAAAGATGTGCTGATGATATTTTGGATGGCAATGAAATTTTTAAAGGTAATTAGGATACTACCACTAATACCACAAAATAAGGAATTTGGGCATGTTTTCTATGCCTTGAGACATTATGGCAGGATGAGTTCTAAGATGATGGAATTGTTAGCTACTACAAGAAATTTCAAGGAATCAAAATATTCAGTCAGTCACATGTGTCTTCCTTGCTGCTTTTAAGTAAATTCACGGTATGAATTCGGATAAAAATGCAACAGTATATGTACAGCAGTTTGTAGATATTTTGTTAGTGTCAGCCATCTGGATGAGTCACAGTCATTGCTTGACCAGTTTACTCTCTGAAAAAGCGTGAGAATGTATTCCTTCTTGGTGACCCTCCTTAGTCACACTATACTATGTCAACCATTTTCTTCTGTGGCCCCATAATCTTCTTGAATAGAAAATTTGGGACACAGCTGAGTTACAAGATGTTAGAGTACAGGTTCTCTTATACCACAAGTCCTCACTGACCTTGAAGGACTATGACAAAAATATTGGCTATCTTTGTAGCTCTCCTTTTTATCCAATATTTAGTCTGCAAACTTAAATTGATAACGATGCAGCAGAGAAGGTTAATGACATTATTACCCTAAGACAAAAGCAGTTGAGCTTGACATCACTATTTGACTCAATATCAAATGCCTTAGACATAGCATGGGACTGATATTTTCCAACAATTGTTGATATGCTAAAGTTTAAATCCTATAGAATATAAAAAAAGAACAATTACATATTTTTAGACAGATTTACAGATCAAACCATATATAACACTGTAGCAGGACAATCTTTGACTTTTTTCTTTTAATAAGAAAAAATAATGTGACATTTTCAAAAACATGTTAGTTGTACATTCCCAATAATTGATACAGTGTATATTGTTGTACTCATAGTAGCTATAGAGAGCGCAAGATGTAGACAGGATAATTTTTCTAATCACTGTAGGTACAAACATTTCTTCTCATTGAACTAAGAGAAAGTAGTTGTATACATATTCCAGTATTCTATAATCGCAATGGATTATTGACAGAACTGGCAATGTTGTATGATTGAATGGATACAATTTTTTTTGAGGTTTAGAATAGAAAATTTATTGGGAAAAGCTTCTGTCCAAGAGGCAAACAGAAGGGGGGCCTGAGTGGGTTGCCTATGAAATTGTCTTTCTTTAGGGATCTTATAGGGAAAAATCATGTAATAAGACAGACCTAAGGTGAAACTAGAGGAACTTGCTTAGGTGGTCATGAGGTGGGAAAGTCATGGTCGACCAATGAGATTGTAGGTATCACTGTTCAGGTAAAATTGATTAAATCTGGAGCAAATTGGGAAGCAAGCCACGTAGCAAGTGGGAATGAATACGGAATAAGGGTTCTTTCTGTTGGGGTTGAGTTTCTGGTTCCTTTAGGCTCTTTTAAGGCAATCCATACTCATTGAGACTATCAATCCTTGGTACTTAACTTTAACTGAGTGGACAGCTGCATTTCTTTACGCTTTTATTTTAAGGTCTGGCCCACAGGCAGGGTGCCTGTCTCTTGTAAAGCTGCATAGTCAAGAGCCTGGCCCTTGAGAGCCTGGCCCTATATGACAGCCTGTAATATTTCTATCTAGTTTGGCTGCCTACAACATTCTCCCCTCTCAAGAAGTAACCAAAACTTCCATGAAGGGATTATGGACAATGACCCCTCTGGCTTCTTCAGGCTGAAAGACGTCGAAGTTGTAATTGGCAGTGAGAGATACTCTTCAGAGGATCTACCTAAAGGTCCTCGATAGAAGCCAGGCACTTTTATTTTGGGTAGACGTATAGCTTTGAGTCTGGAAAAGATAAAGCCAAACAATTAAGCATACATGGGCCAAATAATAACATTAATCAGGCATATTTATTATAGGTTTAACTGGGATGTTGTGGGATACAAATTTGAGAGATTAGCACATGTCTAATCAAAGTATGAGCATTTGAGTTAACAAATTTGTATTTAGACTCCTTTATTTATGGAGTTTAACAGTTTGATATAAGTCCCTTTATCTTAAAATTATCTCTAAATTTTGAGAGTTTATTAAAATCAGATTAATATCTTATGTTTTATCAATGTTTTTAATTAGTCTAACTACAGTATGGTCTATTTTTTTAGTTACACCTTGTGAGAGAACAGTGGCATCAGCAACTTATTTTTGCTTGTAAAAAACTTTTTTTGTAAACACTTGTCTTTTAATTGAAAAGCACCCATAAATACTGACTGAAATTATAACATCTTTAAAAAATTCTAATAATCTTTACCAAATAGCATACATATAATGTATTATAAAACATTAGGCAATCTTACTTTTGAGAAATCTAATCTATAAAATTACACTTGTATTTATTACCAACATGAAGTACATGATTTGAATCACAAATCAACCAGGCTAACTTGATATAATTATCAATACACAGTATTTAGGTTAAACCAATGTCACATTTAGTGTTTCAGATATAGTCCCCATTGTGAGTAAGGGGCACTGTTGAAGTTTTTTTATAATACTGTGGCTGAGTTTTATGTCACAAATATGAGACATAACTACCTATATGCCCAAAGCTATTGGACACTGTGTAGTCAGTGTCTTTAGAACTTTTTACTTTGACAGGATTTTTACCTGTCTTTGGAGATATGTTCTAACTATAGAAATAATTTTTGAGTCTTGTACATGAACATAATATGACACTTAAAGAAACTAGTCAGCCTAATTTTGATTAGTAAGCAACCTGAGTGTATTGTAGTTTCTCAAGTACAGCTAAAGCAAGATGTCTTTTAAAGTCTGTTTTTATTGAAGTATAACAACTGGAAGGAAAGTCAGTGTTATAGAAGAACATAGAGACCTGTGCTAGTGTCCAGCAATAGGCTGTTTTGTTTTTTTCTTGTCACGATTACTCAGGGCTCCTTCATGGAGATGACAGAGACTGTCCAGCCAGAGGGATTAGCCAGGCCCAGTGCCCTTTAGTCCTACTGTACCATCTGGGAAGCTAAGCCTGAGCTCTGGGGCCTCCACTTCAGAGTGCAGTCTCACTTCTAGCAGCTGCCTTGGCAGTCAGGGCACGGCTTATGGGCCTCTTAAGGCAGTCCCTCTTACAGTGGCCAGGATTCTGATGGTTGTAGGAGATGAATCTCATCATTGTTGAACTCTTTTTGGAACCGAGAGAACCAGAGCTAGGCTCTGCATTGAGGCCGCAAAGGCAGTGATTTTTTATCTCATTTTTTCTACCTGGTTTTCTCCAAGTTTTAATTATAGGACTAAGAAAGTAATTTTTGTTACAGTATCAAATGAGTTATCTAGAGCAAAAGCTAACTTTTGTAACTTTTTTTTTAATATTTGGAGCTGACTGGGTAATGAACCAAAGAGTCATCTGTCCCTCTATGGAATTAACATCTTACAAAGTATGCTTTACCAGTGTCACTATTAAACACTAAGAAAACAAAAGGGTGTTTATCTTTTCCTGTTGAATTGGTGGCATTTTAGAATGATTCAGTGGCTTAGTTCCTATTCTTAGACCTTTAAGCACACATGCGTGACAGTCTTTTATTCCAATCTCCCATATAATCACTAGGCCAGTAGGGATCTTGGGCAGGGACTGCTTGATTTCCAACGAGAGTAAATAGCTCCCTTAGCTGTCTGTCCTCTGGTCTTTTGAAATGGATAAGGTAATATCCATCTCCAAATTCAGTAGCTGCTTGTAAGGCTGCCTGTTTTTCATAGGAGTCAAGGTTTATTTTAGAATTAACATCATATCCTTCTTATCTAGTTTATAAGTCTGAGTGAGGCCCCTAAGGACCTCAATATACTAAACAGGGTCATCTAGAAATTTCCCAAGGTCTGACTTTATTTGTTTTAGGTCACTGACTGAGAAAGGTACATGATTACTCTGGAAGTTCCAAATTGTTGATTTCCCTCTTATAAAGGGCACTGTCCCTGGGGAGTCTGTCTAAACTGAGATAAGGATGGGTATAGTCCTGTAGAAGGTTAGATTTTTGCTGGCTTAGAAATTCTATCTTCTAGACTAGAAGGGCAAACAGGGGAAACTTTACTTTTATTAATGGTGGGCAAGGCTGTGACTAAGGCTGTGTTGTTCTCAGGATCTAGGGTGGTGGTGGTCTTAGGATCCTGAGGTTTTTGGTCTCCCTGTGGCTCACATTCACATTGTAAGACTAAATGAGGTATACTTTTTTTTTTTTTAAGAATTTTTTTTTAATTTTTTTTTCTTGTTTCAGAACCTTTATTTGTTTATTCACTTACTTTTTATGGCCGGCTCAGCCCACCCCGAGGGCAGGGCTGGTGCAGCATGTGGTGCCGGGGATCGAACAGTGGTCCCTGCAGCCACCTAAGCTTTCCTAAGCAGGCGCTTTAGACCACTGAGCCATCCCTTCAGCCCCTG
The DNA here is from genome assembly GCA_004027025.1 of Myocastor coypus. Classification (NCBI taxonomy): domain Eukaryota; kingdom Metazoa; phylum Chordata; class Mammalia; order Rodentia; family Myocastoridae; genus Myocastor; species Myocastor coypus. The sequence goes on along the minus strand of PVJA010039335.1, from coordinate 8,725 downwards.
AGGTATACTTCTTAATGCAAAAAAATTTGAACATAAGGCATTTCTGACAATTTTCCTTTTTTTTTTTGCAATAACTTTCTAGTTGTAAAATGGCATCATAATTGATACTTCCCTCTGTACTCCATTTTGGCTGTACTGTATATGCAGGCCATGAACATGTGCAGAAAAATATTAAGTGCCTTCTTCTCAGTGTATATGGATCAAATATCTTCCAGTGTTTAATGATGCACTCTAAAGTGGTAAGTGACTTTGTGAGATTCCCATATCTGGAATACAATAAGAAACTAACATTTAGGGTGTTTCCCACTTATTTCTAATTAGTTACCTCCCTGAAAGGCATCCCTTGAGTAACCCTCTCCTAGAGCAGGTGGATGCTCATGTTGGAGAGAAGGAAGACAAGATCCCACCAACCTATCCACCCTGGAACTGGTGCTGCTTCTTATCTTCTGAAAACAATTCACAAACTCTTTAGTTCCCATGAGATTTCCAGAACATCTCACAAACTCTTTAGTTCCTGTGAGATTCCCATACATGGAATACAATACTCACAAACCCTTTACTTATTCCTATTGAGTTGAAAGCCGAACACATTCTTTTATCGTGCTATACAAGGATCATAGACAAAAGAGATGACCAACTAGCTCCAAGGCACTGCTCTTTTATCTAGTCACTAGGGCAACCTTCTCTAGAACCACATATCTCTAGAGTTCACAGATGTAGATCATTTCCTGATAGACATAAGAGAACAAACTATTGCAAGCTGTCTCAGTCTAATTTTTTGAAGTAATAATTTATTAAGCTCTCCTAACAAAATCATGGGTAAAAGTCCTAATTTGCTAGTAAAGAGGGGAAAAGGACAATAGGTAAATGGAGATATTTTGGTGGTTAGGAGCCAGTTGTCATCAAGCACCTTTAAGAGTCTGCCAAAGAGTAGCCCTGATCATGACCTCTCGGGAGTCATAAAGGTCTATTGGCTCACATAACCAGAGATGCATCTCCAGAAAGGAATCCAACCATTTCTCTAGTCAACATTCCATCAGCCATAGGCTTTAATGGGGATTCGCCAAAGAACAGCTGCGAAACCTGTCCTCTGCTTTAAAGAGTTGCAGCTGCTCTAGGAGCATTTACTAGCTGGCAAAGTAACCATTGCTTGTCCAAGTTCTATAAGAGATAGATAAAAGCCTGAACAAGATTCCAAAACCTAGATATTATGCACATATATAATTAGACCTAGGAGAAAAGTTTATGATCCTCCCTTAACCTAAATGTGTTTTGGTCCCATACGTGTGCTGCTTTTAGAGATAGCTTCTTTTGGTGTCATGCAGAAGCCAGTTCTCTCCACTGTCTCGCTAGTTTATCTTCCTGAAGGAGACTAGCCCAGAACAGTAAGCTGGGACATGGCCTTTACATTGTCCTCCTGGACAGGCATAGTCCTCTTTGTCTCATCTGACCCAGAGACTAGGTATGTGTCCTTTTTCTAAAATGACTTCCCTGTTTTCGGCATTAACAAACTCTCATTTTCTAAGGGCCTATATCATTCTCCTAATTTTACATGCCTCTAAAAAGGAAAGTGCAAAGAGGTAGGAAAATCAGGAGTAAAGTCAAAGCAAGGAAACTGAAACAGAACAGGCCTGACATTCCCTCTAGCACGTAAAGGGAGATCAGAGCCAGTCTGTCCCAGTGAAACCTGTCCTCCAAATCTTTAAAAACGGTTGCCGATTTAATGTCATTTAATTGGCAAAAAGAGTACTGTATTTTATATATAGGCACTTATATTTATTTTCTAAGTCTGAGCTAAATTTAAAATTCCCATTTTATAGAATTTTACATGAAATCCACTAGCAGGCTTATTAATGTTATTCTGTCTAGCACTGTTGTCTAAAGTCAAGCATGGGATATCAGTACATTTAATAACTAGTTCAAGAACCTTATACCATTTCCATGTTTTAACATAGATTTAACAATATTTTGACCAAATTTTACCAAAACCACATAAAAGGCAAAACATAAGAAATTTTAAGCAATTTTAACCAAAGTATATGAGAAAACAAAATATGAGCAATTATTAGCAATGAGTAAAGACATTTTAATATTTGAAGCATAAAAGTGTTACCTAACAAAGTCCAATTCAGAACTTAAGGAAGAAGAGCAAACTCATACGTCTGTCCAGTGATATCAGAGGATTACCACCAATTGATGCAGAAAGAAAAAAAAATGATCTTTTAACCTGAAAAACACTTGGACGAGTTTGTGTTCTCTAAAACTGAAGAATGAATTTTAGGAACGAGACAGAGGTTTAGAATAGAGAATTTATTGAGAAGCAAAGCTTCTGTCAAAGACGGGAACAGAAGAGGGGCCCGAGTGGGTTGCCCCTACAATTTTGAATATACTTAGATTTCTAAATGTCTGTGTATAAGCCTCTAACAGCTTTTATAACATTGTATAGGGATTTATGAGAATATCAATGACTGATGCACAATACTGATTCCAGCCGGGTGTAGTGGCTCATGCCTGTAGTCCCAGCACTTGGGAGGCTGAGGCAGGAGGATCACTGCGAGTTCGAGACCAGCCTGGGCTACAAAAGTGAGCTCAAAGCCAGCCTGAACTGCACAGTGAGACCCTGTCTCAAAAAGCAAAAAAAAAAAAAAAATACTGATTCCAAGTTAAGTATAAGATATTTGATATTCAGAACGACAGTGATGTTAAGCTCAAGTATCCATGTCATAGAGTAATAGTATCACAAAGCTTCTCTTCTGGGAGTTTAAGAGTATAAGCTTACAGACTTCTTTTGTTTCTCTTGTTTTATTTCCTTTTCTTTAAACAGTCTTGACGGAAATTGATTGACCTTGTCAGATACAAAGGTCACAGTTTTTGTTATATAGATCTTGCTTTATCTTTTTTTTTAACCATCCAACAGAAAAGTATAACCATGAGGTATACAAAGTAAAGCCATATTAACAGGCTGACCTGATTAAGGCTCAAGTCAACAACTTCTGACATTGCCAGTTCTGCACATAGCCCATTGCTATTATGGACTATTGGGCTATATTGGGTTATTTTGATGAAGACTTGCACCTACAATGTTTGAATGATAATGGAACACCCATCTCTGACAAAAAAAAAGCAGGATATAAATGAAGGACCATGGGCCGGGGATGTAGCTCAGCAACACAGCACCTGCCAAGGAAAAATGAGTCTCATTGTTTGATTTCTGGTACCAAAAAACAAAATAAAATGAAATAAAATAAAATAGCAAGAGAAGGACCATTTTGTATATATACATATATATATATATATATGTATATATATATATACATATATATATACATATATATATATATATGTGTGTGTGTGTATGCAAAATAGGATATACAGCTACTTTCTCTTAGTTCAGTGAGAACAAAGATTTGTAATAATATTGTTTAGACAAGATATCATGTCTGTGTCTTGTACTCTGAATAACTACTACAAAGACAACAATGCATGCATTAATTATTGTGTCTGTCCTACTAACCTGTTTTGAAATTGTCCCATTGCTATTATTCTCACTGAAATTACCATAAAATTTTTAAAAACCAACAATACAGACAGATCTGAATTTTTTTTTTTATTTTGGCTTGAAAATTAGTGTTCATAATATTCTGCCTCAGGAGGTAGTGGTTGCAGTTGATGTGCACTTGGGTAGTACACAGTTGGTTGAACAGTATGCAAGATCATTGGAAAGCATCCCACCATTAGAACAGCCACAACTATCAGATGCTCAGAAATGTAACAGAGAATATTTGTTTCAAGGATTATCCATAGAAAAAAGTCTTTGGTAAAAGAAACTCCAGAAAGTATGGCTAACATAAAGTAATCACAAAATAACGAACAAAATGCTCTCGAGAATTGGAGGTGTCAGTAAATTAGTAAATAGAGATATTAAATATTCTCTTCAAATAAATTGATATTAAAGCATTACATACAAACAGTGTGATGATGCAAAGTGAATACTAGTAGAATGGAAATAGCAATGAGTTTCTACATAAAAAGGGAAATTTGGGAAATCAGTCAAGATGGCAGAGTGTTAAGCAGCAGAGAAAGACCCTAAGGATTCTACATGCTAGCAAAAAAGCAACCCATCAAAGGTAATTTATAGGCATTATTCCACAAATTAAACAACAAAAATAGAAGAAGACATTTAAAGAAGCAACCCCAGATATTAACTTCACCAAAGGCAAACCCAGATGACAGTGTGGTCGGACAATGCAAAATATATCCACCTGCCCTCTTTGAAGTGCTAACAACAAAAGAACTACGTGAGCCTTTAGAAAGGTATCAAATAAATAATTTCTCAGATGACTACAGAGATTGTGACCACAATTATGTGACCCTAGAACACAGACAGACAAAAGTTAAAGGACTAAGACAATTATTGAGGCCATAGATGCTCTCAGCATAGGGAAGAAATGGAGCTCATAGAACAGATTCAGCTAGATATTGAGGAAACTAAATATTTCATTGAAAGTATATATAGTAGATTAAGGCAAAGTAAGTACATGATCTCAAATATGGAACAAAATCTTGTATTTGGTGTTCAGGAACAAAAGAAACAATACCTTAAATGTAGCAAATGGCCATGGTAAATCAATACCACAGATACTAGATAAGGTAAAGCACAACAACTTAGTGTTAGAGTCACTGAAAAAGCATAATGTAGCACAAATGATATAAGAAAAAATGTTAACTGACATAATAGCAGAAAACTTCCTTAGTAGGGCAAAACAATTTTGCATACATTTAAGTAAGGTTCACAGAACTCCAATTACACATGAACAAAAATTAATTCCTTGCCAAGCACATCATAATCAAGGTACCAGTCATTCAGCACAGGAATAAAATTTTAAAAATTAAGGCAAAGAAAAAAAAAATTCACTGGTGAAGCAGAGCCCCTCAGAATTACAACTACCTTCTCAACATAAACTCTCAAGAGCTTGGGTGAAGCATTTCAAGTTCTAAAAGAAAAAAGTCTTAATCAAGTTTCATGTGTCTCATAAAAACATTTTTCAAAACGGATAGAGAAATAAGATACTTCCATCATAAAAAATATATCTGAGGAAGTTGATGACCACCAAATCAACATTACAAAATATTTGAAAGACATTCTAGAAAGAACATGGACTACAACTCTGTGAACACAACTGAATGAATCCACCAGACAATGCAAATAATTAAATACAGGGAAGGAAAAAGATAAGGGAGAAAACAATATAAAAATAACATGATGAAGATAAATTCAATACATGTAACATAACAATGTTTATGGTCTTAATTCACTAATGCAAATACATAAACTGGCAGAATGAAACAAGAAGCAAAATCCAACACCATGTTGCCTACAAGAAATACATTTAATGTAAAAAAGAAATTAAAAGGCAGACAAAAGTTAAAGGACTAAAGTAATTATTGAGGTCTTGAATGCTCAGCAAAAGAAAGAAATGGAATTCATAAAGCAGATTCAACCAGATATTCAGGAGACTAAATATTTCATTGAAAGTACCCACAGCAGATTAAGCCAAAGTGACTACATGATCTCAGATATGGAATATAACAAGGATGAAGAAAATCTCTCTATGTGACACGAACACAGAAATAAATGTAGGGATACTTATTCGAACTGCAGACACAGTGAATTTCAACCAAAAAATGTTTATCAGAGATAAATAAGGTCACTAAATTGCTGCAAAGGAAATGATTCAAGAGGAAGTGATAACAATCCTGAATATATACGAAATAAATACAAGTATACATTGATAAATAAGCATCAAATACATGAAAAATAAAGTATGCAATATTAGAATTTTATGGTAGAAAGTCAATACTCCAGTCACAGAAAGACAAATCAATAAAGTCAGCAGTGAAATATTAGAACTGAACCAAGCATTTGAAAAAAATGAACTCAGTAGATGTCTACAAAGTGCTCCTCCTGATGACATCAAAGTGTACATTCTTCACATGGCTATACAGGAAGATCTCCAAAATAGATCCTATATTAGTTCATCTAACACCCTTAAACAAAAACAAAGTAACTGAAGTTACCCTATGATAATATCAGACTATAGTGGAAAGAAATTGTAAAAAAAGAAACACCAAGAATTTCAAAAATAAATGGAAATTAAAAGACATGCCCCTGAACAACCAATTCATCACAGATGAAATTAGAGTACAAATTACACAATTTCTAGAATTAAATGAAATTTACAAAACAGCATACTACAAATTTATGAAACCCACTGAAAGCCATCCTAAGAGGGAAATATAAAGCAGAGTTAACCACATCAGGTAAACACAGAAAATGTGAAGAAATAAATCAATGATGAAGCTCAAACTTCTAGAAAAGGAAGAGCTAATTAAACAAAAGTCTTCTGTGGTGGAGTAAACTGTAAATATAAAAACAGAGAGAAATACATTGAAAACTAGGAGAACAATGAAAGTATTTATGAATCAAAGAGTTAGTTCTATGATGGATTAAATAAAATTGCAAACCCTTATCAAAACTTAACAAAAAAAGAAAGAGTCTATTGTACAAAATTAGGAATTAATAGGGTGATATCACAACGGACTGTGCAGAAATCGAGAAGTTATCAACACCTGCCTTGAAAACCTGTACTGTAATAAATTAGAAAATGTAGAAAAAAATGGACAGATTCCTGAATACATATAAATTACCAAAGCTGAATCAAAATGATATAAAATGCTAATAAAAACATCTGACCATGAAATTGAAGATACAAATAAAAACCTAGTAATAAAGTCCAGGTGCTGATGGATTCATTGGTGAATTCCATTAATAAAAATTGAAGATCCTCACTTCACTATTTCTCAAACACTCTAATAAGATGGAAGTGAAGCAATGCACCCAGATTCATTAATGGAAAAAAGCATTGCCCATATACCAAAATAAGGGAAAGACCCAACTAAGCAGGAAAACTAACAGTCAGTTTCCCTAATGGACATAGATTCAAATCTACGCAGTAAGATTTTGGTAAACAGAATGCAGCAAATCGTCAAGATTATGCAACATGACCAAGTAAGATTCATTCCAGTGATACATGGATAGTTCAACATATGATATGTAAATCAATAAGTGAAATACATGATATTAACTGAGCAAAGGATGAAAAATCACATGATTGCCGGGTGCGGTGACGCACACCTGTAATCCCAGCACTTGGGAGGCTGAGGCAGGAGAATCAGTGTAAGTTCGAGACCAGCCTGTGCTAAAAATGTGAGCTCAAGGCCAGCCTGAGCTGCACAATGAAACCCTGTCTCAAAAAAGACAAAATAAAATCACATGATTATCTCAATATATGCACAAAAACCTTTTGAAAAAGTCGAGCACCCACTCATAAAAATCCCTAATGAGAGCTGGTCAAATAGCACAGCAGATTAAAATGCCTGTAAGCAGGCACAGGGGCCTGAGATTTGATCCCTGGGCCTGCAGTGCTGCCCCCACCCCACTCCTGGAGTGCAGGGAGCCAGCAGTTGAGACTGGGTATGATGGTGCATGCCTGTGATCCCAGTTCTTTTTTTTTTTTTTTTTTTTTTTTTAGTTTTTCTTTTCCCCCAAAGCTAATTTTTAAAATTATTTTATTAATTTATTTTAATGGCCAGCTCAGCCAGCCCTGAGGGAGTGGGGCTGGTTTGCAATGTGGTGTAGGGGATCAAACTGTGGTCCCTGTGGTTGCTGAAGCTTGCCTAATCAAGCACTTTAGATCGCTGAGCCATCGCAAATGGGCAGATCACTAGGAGTCTGAGCTGTAGCAAGGCCCTGAACACAATGTCGACCCTTCCCCCCAGCAGACTAATGGCTATGCATTGTAGCCTGGAATGTATGCTGAAGGTAAGGATCAGAGTTTCCACCTAAAGAACTGTCATCATGCTAAGAAACAGTGAGGACCTGAGCTTCTCTGATAGTAAGAACTGAGTTCATATCAGGAAATCCAGTGTGACAAGCTTTTCCAGGAGTGTCAGCAGCACACCATGCTCAATTCCAGTTTTTCTTGTATGCTCTGAGCAACAATCTTCAGATGGCCCATTTATACACAGAACTGTGCTTATGCAACTTGGCTTGGCGTTACAAGTTGATGATTAGTCAATCCATTGTACTACATATAACATCTTATCGAACTGGAAAAATTAAAAATTTTTTGTGATAGAGTTTATTAGACAAAGATTTCTACATTTATCAAGTTTTATCTTTTGGAAAAATCAAGAGACAAGAAACAAACTTCAAGTATAAAATTAAGAAGTGAAACTGTACTGGTTTGTGCCCAAGATATTTTTACATAAAAAAAACGTGTAAAGATCAATCAAAACACTTTACATCTCAAAAACCAAGTTGTGACATGTTCTATGATATAGAATCAATATACAAGAATAAGCAAAATATTATACAGTAATGATTTTGTGAAGAATTAAATAAAAATTAATTGATAAATAAGAATAAATTAAGGAAATAAAATATTTCTTTTTTTTCTTTTTTTTTAATAATTTTTAAATTGTTTATTTATTTATTTATTTTCTTGTTTCAGAACCTTTCTTTGTTTATTCACTGGTTTTTATGGCCGGCTCAGCCTGCCATGAGGGCAGGGCTGGTGCAGCATGTGGTGCGGAGGATTGAACCTCGGTCCCTGAAGCCGCACAAGCTTTCCCAAGCAGGCACTTTAGACCACTGAGCCATCCC
>PVJA010039334.1:0-19210 GCA_004027025.1 Myocastor coypus | reverse complement strand
AGGAGAAGAAGAAATCTTATAAGAGTCTTGACTAAATCGTCAAGCTGCCCAACTGGGGTCAAACTTTTGATCCTTCTGCGTCCGCCTCGCAGAGGAGTGCCCCAGCACCCTTGGCTCGTTTTGTTTTTCGTTTTTGCACTGGATGCAGCTATGTAGTCCAGGCAGCCCTAGCTGGAAAGAGGAGGGGAAGGAGGACTCTCCCTCTGCCCTCTCCCAGCCGCCCCTCCCTCACCCGCCCACCTGGGCCCCACCTGGCTAGCGCCTGGAAGACGGTGCGTGGCACTGCATCGCGCACGTAGAGCGCCTGCTGCCTCATGAGCTGCGCCACGGGCATGGAGAGGCGCACGTGGTACAGGATGGTCTCCAGGTCTGCGTAGAGCCTGCGGTGGAACAGCAGCTGCGAGTTGTATAGCACCTTGTATGCCCCACGCTGGGACTTGGGGATTCTGCAAGGAGAGGCGCAGGGTGAGTGCATTCAGGAGGCTTTGCCGCCAGGCAGAGCTTTTACTTTTGCCGCTTCCAATATAAATGAGTTCGGGGCCCGGCGGGATGGCTCAGTGGTCTAAAGCGCCTGCTTGGGAAAGCTTGGGTGGCTTCAGGGACCTCGGTTCGATCCCCGGCACCACACGCTGCACCAGCCCTGCCCTCGGGGCAGGCTGAGCCGGCCATAAAAATGAGTGAATAAACAAACAAAGGTTCTGAAACAAGAAAAATAAATAAATAAATAAAATTTCCAATATAAATGAGTTCTGTGTGGTGGCACATGCCCAGGGGGCTGAGGTGGGACGATTGCTGAACCAAGCCTCGTAGCAACTGGATGGGAGCATGGGGTGGGTGCTGGAGACCTGGTGCAGAGCTGATGCAGAGGGATTTATAGTTTTCTTCCTTATTCCCAAGATTCACATTATGTTCAGGTTACTAGCACTGTTCAGTACATTGTGGTTATTTTTTCCTGTTTGTAGCTTGTTGCTTTCCAGTTCCTATGATTTTTTTTTAATTATTCTTTTTGTGATACAGGATCTCACTCCGCAGTTTGGACTTGTAGTGGTCCTGTCTCAGCCTCCCCAGCGCTGTGATGTGCGCCACCACGCCTGGTTCCAGAGCCAGCATGGCATGTAGTACTGGGGATCGAACTTAGGACCGTGCGCTTGCCAGGCAGGCCCTTATACCACTGAGCTATCCTCCTATGGTGTCTTCTAATGAACCAAAGTTGTTGATTTTAACACAGCCAAATGTATCATTTTTTCCCCTTAACTTTTCTGCTATTATTTTTCAACAACTGTTTCTCCACTGTGAGGCCATGGATTGTTTTAATTTATCAGCACTAAATCCTTTAGTTTTGCTCTTGAAAAAGGGATTTTCTGGTGAAGGCAAAGATCACTCTAGTCTACTAGGTGTCCTGTTTCAATCTACAGAAACATTACAGCTATGGAAAGTGCCACCACAGGAGGGAGCTGGGGAATGGACGTGATGTGTAGAAACTCTGTGTTTGCAACTTGTGTATCTATGATTGTTTCAAAATTAATGGCTCAGCTTTTGAAAAAAAATGTAAAACTTTTTTTTGAGACAGGGCTAAACTATGAAGCTCAGGCTGGCCTTGAACTCCCTAGGTGGCCTTGGCTAGTCTGGAACCTAGGATGATCTTCCTGTCTCAGCCTCCCAAGGATTGGGGTTACTGGTGTGTACCACCACGCTCAGCTTCTAAGTGAATAGTTTAAGAGTAGGAATTAATTTCATGAATCCTGTGAGCCAGCAGGTTTGACAACCCTCAGCACACCAGCAAACTGATAAAGGCCATCTACTGAAAGCCCAGGCGCAGCCCATAGCGGGGAGACTGAGCACTGCCTTCGCCAGTTGGTCAGCACAAAGCCAGGACATCTCCTGTCAGCCTGGGCACTGCCAGCATGGCCAGGGCAGGAAAATAGGTACAGAGGTGGGATGGGAGGAACTGTCATAAGCCCTGCTTGCAAATGGCACGAGGATCTATGCAGAAAATCCCAAGGCACCGACCAAGACAAAGATAAAAAACAAAAGCCCCTTAATAAGCTAGAGGAGCGAGGACACAGAACTTCAGATCTGCTTAGGGAAATCAACTGTATACACTAACAATGAATACTTGGTAACTGAAATCTAAAATACAATATTCTTGAGGGGACACCCACTTGGGACCCCCTTCCTGTCCCTCTCTCGGACAGGAGCTTTCTTTCTCTTAATAAATCTATTCTGCTCATAAAAAAATATTCTATCTATCTATCTATTTATATTTTTTTCTTGTTTCAGAACCTTTGTTTGTTTATTCACTCATTTTTATGGCCGGCTCAGCCTGCCCTGAGGGGCAGGGCTGGCACAGCATGTGGTGCCAGGGATTGAACCGCGGTCCCTGAAGCCGCGGTCCCAAGCTTTCTCAAGCAGGCACTTTAGACCACTGAGCCATCCCGCCGAGCCCCTCCAAAAATATTCTTTACACTCAGAAAATAAGATACATATACAAAACATGTACAAAACTTATATGCAGGAGCCAGGGAGATAGCTCAGGGGAATCAGTGCTTGCCTGGCAAGCACAAGGTCTAGCTTGATCCTTGGTACCACCAAAAAAAAAAAAAAAAAAAAAAAAAAAAAAAAAAAAAAAAAAAAAAAAAAAAAAAAAAAAAAAAAAAAAAAAGAAAGAAAGAAAATATATATGCAAAAAACTCAAAATGCTGATGAGAAAAACCACAGATGTAAGTGGAGAAACATATCATGCCCTGGGTTGGCAAACTCAACACAGCGAAGGTGCCCTTCTCCCCAAAATGACATAGAGACTCAGCACCACCCCCACCAGCATTTCTAGCAAAGCTTTTATGAATGTACACCGATTATGCAATTTAAATGAAAAAGCAAAGGAACTAAAAGAATTTAAACAATTTTCAAAAAGAAACAATAAAGCGAAGGGCGTCACTACTCAGTCAGCTACTGTAGTCAAGATGGAGGTATTCAGTAAAGGACAGACACACAGACCAAAGGCCCAGAGCAGAGACCCAGGAGACAGATCCATACAATTACAACCAGCTGGTTCTTGACAAAGGCACAAAAACAATACATAAAATAAAGTTACAAATCTGTGGAGAATTCTCAAGGAATACCCAAAGGAGATGGTATTTTCAACAAATGGTATTAGAGTAATTAGACATTCATAAGTACAAAAAAAAAAAAAGAAAAAAGAAAAAAGAGGACCATACTCAAGCTAAATTTTTTTTTTTGGCAGTACTGGGGATTGAACTCAGAGCCTTGTGCTTGCCAAGCAAGCACTTATTCTACTGAGCTATCTCCCTGGTCCTCAACCTAAATTTGAACCTCACATTTTTTTACAAAAATTAATATGTCATAGATGTAAATGTAAATTGTAAAACTGCAGCACTTTTAGGTGAAAATACTCAGGGCCCAGGGCCATGTAAAGAATTCTTAGACAAAGCCGGGGCATGGTGGCGCACGCCTGTAATCCCAGTACTTGGGAGGCTGAGGCAGGAGGATCGGTGCGATTTCAAGACCAGCCTGGGCTACCAAAGTGAGCTTAAGGCCAGCCTGAACTGCATAGCAAGACCCTGTCTCAAAAAAGAAAGAATTCTTAGACACCAGAAGCATGATCTGTAAAAGAAGAAAAATCAGCAAGCATAATGGTGATGGAGTCATCTAGAATATTCATGAGTATTTTCCTTGAAAAGATGGTGACTACAGGCCTCTCTGCACAGAGCCTGGCCATTACAGAGAGAACCCTTAACATTCTGTTATGCTTTGTGTGTAGGTGTCCCCCCAAAACCTCATGCAGTCATGGGGTGGGCTTGTAGAATTTGTGATCAACTCACGATCCCCTGGGATTACGGGTGTGAGTGCTACAACCCGCCTAGGGTGGAACAGCCTGAATGCAACATAAGGGAGACAGACTTGCTCTCTATAACCACTGTCACAGCTCCTCCCGTTTGCTCTTGGTCTTTGCTGCCACCATGAACTGCTGCCCTCTGCCATGTGCCACTCTGCCTTGGAGCCAGCCGAGTATGGACTGAAACCTCCAGTAACTGTGAGCTAAATAAACCTTTCCCTCCTTCCTTGTGGGCGTTGGGTATTTGTCCCAGCAAGCAGAGAAGAGGAACTGAGACACCGAGGGCTGGTCACTCCCAGGGCCTAGCCGAGGCTCGCATTAGCCCTTCTAGCCACACAGGCCTGTTAGCAGCAAGTCACTTTGCCTGAGCACAGTATGTGAGAAACTGGGAAATGGGGAGCTGTAGGGTTTTCTCTCTCACCCTCTGAAGGCTCTGTCTCATGCAGGATCCTTCCCTGGTTTCCCCTTCATTGCTGGGGCTGTCTCCTGCCTTACTGCGTGGTGATACATTACTTGACCGCACTCATATCTGCTGTATGATTTATTTATATTTTGTCTTTTTGAGAAAGAGTCTCATTATGCAGCTTAGGCCTTGAGCTCACTTTGGTAGCCCAGGCTGGTCTCAAACTCACAATGATGCTCCTGCCTCAGCCTCCCGAGAGCTGGGATTACAGGCATGCGCCACTGCACTGTACTTTTATAATAAGATCCCTTTCCTCTTTTCCAATTCATTGTGTGCCTCTCCTTTGTCTGTGCAGATCTGAACCTCAGATTTCTGTGGTCACGTACTTGTGACTCCTTGCTGTCACATAAAGGACTCAAATGTAGGTAGAGCATGCTTTTAAAACCAACAGGAGCCGGGGAGATAGCACAGGTAAGTGCCTGCCTGGCAAGCACAAAGCCCTGAGTTCGATTCCTGGTACAAAAACAAAACAAAACAAAAACCAACATGACAGTCAGGGGCAGCTGACTCTACAGAAGAAACAGCCTGGCAAAAGGGCAGTGTAGAGAAAAAACTGCTTATGTCACGGTGGTGGGGACGCCGTGTTGACAGAGGAGCAGGGAAGGGGGATGCAACCTTTTTTTTTTTTAAATGTATTTAGTACAGGGCTCACTACACGGATCCGGACTGTACTGATTCTCCTGTTTTTAGCTTCCCAAGTGCTGGGATTACAGGTGCATGCCACCATGCCCAGTCTCAATCCTATCTCAGCATACCCTGGGGGCAGGGCTAGCACGCGCTCTGGGACCAATGCCCCCCGCCCCCCCAAGCTGCTGTGCTCTGCCTGCCTGAGCAGGCGCTTTAGTCTGCTGAGCTCTCTGGCCAGTCCAGGAGATGCAACCTCCTGAGTGGCCCACAGAAAGCCACCTTTTGCAGCCAGACCCCACCTCCCCCAGCAATCAGCTGTAAACCCCATGCGATCCAGTCACCTCCCCAAGTCCCTTCTGTGTCACCTGCGGCCTTAGGGAGACATCCCTGTGTAAACTGTAACAGCAAAGAGAAATTATACCAAAGAGGACACAGAGCTGGCAAATAGTAATGCGGGAAAGCTAGTCAGCATCACAGGCCACAGGGAAAAGCTCACCAAGACCACGAGATGAGCCGTGGCCCCACATCTACTGTAACAGCTAGAAGGACAAGAAGCAACAACACCCCAAAATTGGCAAAGACGCCAAGAAACTGGATCTCCCATCTGCTGGTAGTGAAAATGCGAGCTGGCATAGCTTCTCAGGAATCTAGGTCAGTAGTTCCTTCAAACTACAAAACTATGGAGCTGGAGAAGGCGGGGGTCCACCAGGGAGGTGGCTCGCAAAGGCCATTTTGGTGGCCTGCCATGATACAAAGTTACACAATGATTTGACCAGCCGTCACTTCGAGCACTCCCCCACTTTCCCTCCTTTCCCCCACCCAGTCCCCAGGTCCACCACTCTCTCCTCCAGTTTCCTCCCCAACCCACGAAGTTGCCAGGTCCTACCTGCTGGCCTCTCTGGCATCCGAAGACTACAACTCGTATCTAAAGCGGGCCTCTCGCGCTGCACAGTTCTGCCGCTATCAGTGCAGAGGTTCCGAACAACGGTTTTGTCAATGGTGTCATGATCGTCAAAAGTGACGACAGCAAATCCTCTTTGTCCCGTGCTGCCTGACCTCACGCTTTAGCCGTATTTCCCAGAGAAGACTCTCGATTTGGCTCTCTTTGTGTCCCTGTACCCCACCTGCAGAATCCCTCCTCACTGGTGGGAGGACCCGGGCTTCCCCAGTCCTCCTGGGAGCTGGCTCTCGAGCTCAGCACAGGCCCGGCAACCTGCGTGTCCAGCACACAGCGCTGCAGCTCCTGCCCACACAAGAGGAGGTCACAGGGCCAAGGCCCCGTGGTGCTTGGGTGGGGCCCCTCATCTCCACAATCTGCAGTCTGCCCGTTCTTGGCATGTCCTCTGTCAAGTCAGCTGTCTCAAAGCTCAGACCACAGAGGGCATCTTCACCTGCCCCGTTTCCTTGGACATGGCCCTCCCTCCACCAGCTGCCCCTAGTGATGAGTGACCCCCTAGAGTTAGGCTGGGGGTGCCAGGCAGAGGTTTTACCCTCATTTTGATTCTCTAGGTAATTTTGACATCATCCATGGATTTCAATGTTTTTATTATTATTCCATTAAAAATGCCTCTAAGTCCACTATGATTATTTGGAAATAAATGTATTAATTTCTAAGTATATGCTTTTTTCTAGTTAATAATAATAATTATTACTTTTCTGTGTGACACAGGGTCTCACCATATAGCTCAGGCTGCCCCTGAACTCATGGATATTCAGCCTCAGCCTCCTGAGTGCTGCGATTCCAGGCATGTGTGACATCACCTGGCTCTACTTAATTATTTTTTATATCTAGGTTCATCAAACTGAACTCAATGAACATAGATCTCGCACACACGCGCGTGCACATAAACACTTGCAAATGCTTGCTTGGGTCCTCGCTGGAGCTCAAAGCTAGGGCCCTGCCTCTGCTAGGCAAGCGCTCTACCACTGAGCTACACCCCAGCCCACATAGATACTTTTACTTTGCCACTGGAAAAAAATCTTTTGAGATCCGGTTCTTATACTGAGTACATAGAATGAGTCAGACTGAGAAGCGTGAAGGCAAGCCCCTCAGAACACTCCTCCGAGGACTATAGGCCACCTGCAGGGTCCACGTGGGAGGACCCGCAGGACCCAGGGTGATCGTCCTCACCGAAGTGGTTTTTATGGGGAAGGGACATGGGCTGTAAACCAGCCAAGGTAGCGTCCAGGGCGGTGCCCAGTGCTGCTTCCACTACCCTCTCCTTGTGCAGTCACAGTCTGGAAGAGCAACGATGGCACCAGACACCTAGGGAGAGGGAGGCGTACCCCAAGAGCCATGTGCTGGGGGGGGGCGACTCACTTCCCTGTGGTGGTGCCGGGCTCCAGGTCGGCTGTGCTGTGGCCGTCAACCTGGAGCTGCCAGAGCCGCTGCCTTAAATCACATAGCTGGTCTCTCTAGGAAGGCCAACCTTTGCCTGTGACCAGCAGGTATGGCCAGTCCCTGTCCCCAGCCTTAAATTCAGCTTTGGAAAGTGCACAGAGGAATGGTTTTTAGTATATGCACCACACTGCGTATCTACAAATCCTCCCTCACTGTAGGCTATTTCCATCACCTGGAAGAGAAAATCCACCACCACTAGACACTGGTCCCCCTCCCTTGAGTCTATGACAACTTCTGCTCCACGCTCCACTTCTGTCTCTATGTGGTTACTTTTCCCAGACATTAAACATAAGTGGAGCTGCACACCAGGTGCCTCTTAGCACAGTGTCCTCAAGGCGCATCAGTGTTGAAGCGAGGGAAACAATTCTTCATTTCTTTTTGGGGCTGAATAATATTCTACCACACAAATAACCACGTGTTGCTAGCCAGGTGGTATGCACTTGGGCTGTTTCTACATCTTTTGATCTTTTTTTTTGTGTGTGTGTGTGGCTGGTTCAGCCTGGGTGGGGCTGGCACAGCACGTGCCCAACCTTGCCTAAGCAGGTATTGCTTTAGATCGCTGAGCTACCTCACCGGCTCCACTACTTCCACTTTCCGACTGTCATGGAGAGTGCAGCTATGCATGTGTGCATGTGCTTCTGTGTGGATGTGTGGTTGGTTATCCCGGGCATGTGGATACTCACACTCAGGGCCAGCTCCTCCCTGGCACTTAGTGTTGCAGGCCCTGCTTGGGTACAGAGATGCGATTTCTGGACATTCTGCTGTCTCCATGTAGCGCCTGGAGCAGCTGACCACTGAGGACAGAGGTGGGCCTCCACACTACAAGGAGGAATCTCTATTTTGAGGGTGCTTGTGAGTTGTGGAAGCAAGAATTACCATGTCACCAAAAAGGAAGACTAGAACAGCATGAGCGGCCACGTGCTCTGGCCCCAAACAGACACTTGAATGCTTCTACGAAGTCCCCACACTGAGCGGAATCAGAACAACTTCCTGAAACTGGGGTGGCACCCAAAGCCTCCAACTAATCAGACAGGGCCTCCCTGGATCCAGCACAGAGCCCTCTGCCCTGTTAGTCGTGGTATCCTGGGCTCAGAAACCTGAGGACAATTCGCAGCTTCTGAACTGCCCTGGTCCCGTCTACCCCTAAATCCTCCCTTCCTCCAAACAACATCGATGCTGATGAACCCCGGGGGCAAGGGTGTCCCCGTTTCCCTTTTAGAAAGCAAGACGAGGAGCAGCCTAGGCTGCGGAAGAGTCCCCCCCCCCCCATGCCCGGCGCCATAGTGGTTGCTTCAAGTGTGCATGGAAGCCCCTACCGGCTCTGGTGGCTGTTCCACAGCTGCTGGAGGCCCTGCTCTGCCAAGCCCTCGAGGACAAACAGGTGGACCATGCCGTCCAGTATGTGGAAGCCGGTGAGCACATCCAGGGACGGCTGGTCCTGCACTCTCACCCGCACCTTGAAGGCCGACAGAATCTGCTGGACGTCGTGGACAGGGTAGGAGTCCAGCTCCAGGGCCTTGGCATTGATTATGGTGATGTCCTGCAGCAGGCCGTGGAGGAGGGACAGCTTCTTGAAGTCAAACACAAAAATGATGCGGCCGAACGGGGCCTCAGAGAGGTCTGGCCGAGGGGCTCCAGTCCCGGTGCCCAGTGGCACTGCAATGCACACGCGCAGCCTGAGCATGGAGTTGGCCTCAAGGTAGCCGCCCACAGGCATCTGGTTGTGCTGCAGGATATCGGGCCTCTTGTTCCTGGTGCCCTGGGCGCGGCCTGTGGACTTGGGCTCGCAGCTTAGGATGGGGACAACCAAGTTCAAGTACTTGTGGCCAAGGAGGAGATCAGCGAAACTGACGTGGGCCACTCCATAAGGGTTCCACAGCGTTTTCTGGGACTCAAAAGGGTTGTTCTCCGTATCTGCAGGCGAGATGAAGGCCTGGAGATTGAGGTGGGAATCCAGGGGGTCCTCGCCAAACAGGACGGCCTTCTGGGAGGACTCCTCCAACTTGCGGTCCCGGTCGTGGACTTCTACCACCATGGGGGGGCCCTCCAGGTACTCCCGCAGCTCTCCAGGGTGTAGGGCCCCGAGGAAGATGACATTGATGTCATGGAAATAAACATGGGTTCCGTGGGGCTCCCCCTTGGTCTGGTGAACTGGCGTCTTGTAGAACTGGTACCTGCAGTACACAGGTGTGCACAGCCTCTGGGAGAGAGCAGGGAACAGCAGGTCACAGGGGCAGCAGCTGCCACAGCCCTGAGGAAAGGGAGGCTCTTGGCATGGGGCATCACGTGCTGTTGGTGCCCCCAGGAGCCCACATTTCCTCCCTGCAAGCACCCACCAGAGAGCCCGCTCTGAGAGATCACCTCTGGTCATGTGGCATCGTGCAGGTGGTAATGGGACCAGGACAGGGGCTGGCATGAGACAATGGCTTCCTAAGGGCAACCTGCAGAGCTGGGACCCTGCCCCCCTCTCAGGCTGGCCCCTATGAGCACGTATGCAGGGTGGACTTAGGTAGCACTGCAAAAGTCTTTGACTAACTTTGTAGCCACAACCGATAAAGAACATGATTTGGAATTTTCAGCTTTTTTAAATTTTGGGGAAGGGTCCACAGGGTGTCCAGGGTCTCACTAGATCAGACAGTGATCTGCCTATTTGCAGCCTCCCAAGAGCTGAGATTACAGGTGTGTGCCAACTCGCACAGTCTCAATTGCCAGCTCAGCGCATCCAGGGGGTAGGGCCGGCAGGCAGGCCTGGGAATTGAGTTCAGCTTGACCTTAACTGGGTATATTATCCAATGAAAGGAGGTTGGCATGGTGGCAGACACCTGTGATCTCAGTCCTCTGGGCGGCTGAGCCAGGAGGACTGCAAGTCTGAACCCACCCTGAGCAGCCCAGCGTCTTAGTCAGAGATCTATCTCAATGTCAAAACCAAAAAGGTCTAGGGATATGGTTTAGTGAAGTCCTTGAATTCAATCCCCAGTGCTGAAGTGAGTGAGTGAGTGAATGAATGAATGAATACCATTATCTTCCAAGTATTTAAACAAGATCCAGAACTGCACAACAGTTAAAATTTCTAAGACAGAATTCAAAACTACCTGACACACAAAGAACCAGAAAGTTTGGCCAAGAATCAAGGAGAGAGGAAGTCAAAAGATGCCGATTCTGAGATGACACAGGTGCTGGGATTACCAATGCCAAGTTGCTACTATAACCACACTCTGAGGATATCACCAAAAATTATCCAAAACCACTTGGAAACATAGCCTGGAGGGATGGGGAATGGATCTGTGGTGTCCAGGACTAAGCGGCAGGAGAGAAGGTTAGAGATTGCCAGGTGGAAGACAGAGACTGCTGGGGGTGTTAATGATAGATTTCAATGAGAAAATTAAAAACAAACAAACATGGGCCCGGCGGGATGGCTCAGTGGTCTAAAGCGCCTCCTTGGGAAAGCTTGGGCGGCTTCAGGGACCGCGGTTCGATCCCCCGGAACCACATGCTGCGCCAGCCCTGCCCTCAGGGCAGGTTGAGCCTGCCATAAAAATGAGTGAATAAACAAAGGTTCTGAAACAAGAAAAAAATAAAAAAATAAAATTAAAAACAAACAAACAAAAACAATTAGACCAAACAATCTCTTTGAAGAAGGATAAATCCTAGGCCCCCAAAATAAATGCAAATAGTTTCTGGTATGTTAGAATTCACGAAGAGAATTATGCATGCCAAACAAGATACCATGAATGAGAAAGGGAAGAAACAACAGACTGTATAAACATATCCACAGGCTCCAGCTGCTGGAATTAGCACAGCCTGTGTGTACTGGCCAGGGGTGGGGTTTCACACCTGGGGTCCCAGCACTGTGGAGGCTGAGGCAGGAGAGTGATGGTGAGTTTATGGCCAGTCTGAACGACAGTGAGATCTTGTCTAGATCTTGCTAAGGTGCACAACCTAGTCCTCCAAAATCCATAAATCCATCGTGTTATATGGCAAAAGTGAGCTGCCACAGATAGGGACTGAATTGTGTCTTTCAGTAACTAATAGTGCACCCTTACTTGGACATTCAGAATCATGACCTTAGACCCAGCTGAGTTAAGATAGTGTTGTGCTCAGGGTTTGCAAGGGAAACGATGTAAGACATACAATTTTATAATATTCACCCAAAGAATCATATACAAAGAAAGGGCAGGTGATCTGTCCATACACTAAAGACCCAACAAATCCAGCTGGGGACCTAGAGCTCATTGCAATGTCCTGCAGGAGTCCAGCTGGGGGCCTAGAGCTCATTGCAATGTCCTGCAGGAGTCCAGCTGGGGGCCTAGAGCTCATTGCAATGTCCTGCAGGAGTCCAGCTGGGGGCCTAGAGCTCAGTGCAATGTCCTGCAGGAGTCCAGCTGGGGGCCTAGAGCTCAGTGCAGTGTCCTGCAGGAGTCCAGCTGGGGGCCTAGAGCTCATTGCAATGTCCTGCAGGAGTCCAGCTGGGGGCCTAGAGCTCATTGCAATGTCCTGCAGGAGTCCAGCTGAGGGCCTAGAGCTCATTGCAGTGTCCTGCAGGAGTCCAGCTGGGGACCTAGAGCCCAGGACTACATCTCATGCAGGCTTGTTTCATGGATCTGTGCTGGGAAAGCCCAAAGGTCAGTGGTGGAAGCCAGAAAATCTGTGCCAGCGGGGTGGAGGATCTGTGGCAGCAGCCCAGGGGTCTGCACTGGAGCCAGGAGCCACGCAAAGGACCAGAGCTCCCCCCAAAGGTGCCACAGCCATCCTCAGTGGCAATGAGGTCCTGAGTTCCTCTGAGGAGAACAGCTGAGTCCAGATCATGAAAGCCAACACGATGAACTTCTCTAGGACGCTGAACAGAGCAGCTGGGAGGTCCCCCTACTCCCGAAAGGTACTGTGACTAATGGGACCTTGGACTTCTGGCCCCACCTGGCAGGAGTAAGACGGCATTTCCCGTCCTTCAGTGGGGTGAGAAGAGATTGGTCAACAGGAGATTTTAATACGGCCCAGGCTCATAGTACTCAATAGTTCCCAAGACACTTTGTAAGTGACTTGTCCTGTGCCTGGAAAACCTCAAATAGAAAATCATAATAAACAGATTAATACTGAGAGAATGTACGCCTTGGGATTATCTAAGATTTTCTTTTTTTAATGTTAATGTATTTAGTACAGGGTCTACAGGGTCTCACTACATAGATCAGACACATAGTGATTCTCCTGTTTTCAGCCTCCCAAGCTGCTTAGGCAAGCTTACGCAAGTGCAGAGACTGTGGTTTGATCTCCGGCGTCACCTGCGGCACCAGCCCCGCCCCCAGGGTCAGCTGAGCCAGCCACAAAAAGTAAATAAATAAGCTAAAGGGAAATTGTTTTCAACCCAGAATTCTATATTTAAGCTATCTACCAAGTATAAGAATAAAGATATTTTCAGACACATACAAAGTCGGGGAGGAGGCAGAACAGCCTTGGCTTTGCTAGAGTAGGTACCGGGGGATGTGCTCCAGCAAAACTAAAGAGCAAACAAAGAGGAAGACCCAGAATCTGGAGAGAGATTCAACCAGATGCAGGAAAACACGCGGCACTGAGCCAGGCTCCCGCCACAGCTGCGCACTGCCACTGCACCAGGCAAACCCACAGCCCCGAGAGGGCCTGGCGGCTCTATTGGCAGAGTGCTGTGGTGTGGTGGGGCTCCTCAGTTTAGCGGCCCCTAGGCTTGGGGCTCCCTGTGGGGCCCTATGTGATGCCATGTGGAGGCTGCTAATGTCTGTGACTCGGGGCTGGTGGGAGAATCAAAGGACGCCGCAGCGGGATCACGGCCAGGCGGCACGGGCGGCTGACGCCCCTTACCTCCAGCTCCTGGGTGGGCACGGGCTGGGCCGGGAGGCAGGAAGCACACTTGATCCTGATGGTGAGTGGGTTCAGGTCCTGCTTTTGCTCCTCTGTCATGATGGGAACTTCTGTTTTTAGGGTCAAGAGGCAATCTGAGATGCTGGCTGCCTTCTCACTGGCTCGGCTCATGACGGCCTGCTGTCCTGTTGGGGTGGGGCATGGCGTCAGACCTGTCCTCGTGACCTCCCCAGATAGGTGCAGAGAGGTGAAATAGCGAGCTCACGGTTAGAAAATGTAAAATGCCACATATTTATAGCTTCTCAAATTGAAATCCCATCAATTCTTGAAGAAAACTGAATTTTGGTCATCTAACCCTGCTGATTATTTGTAAAGAAGTGATACACGTTATTTCTTCGATCATCTAGAACACAACACAGAAAGGTGATGTGTGGGTGTCACCCCACGGTCTGATGTAACTGGTATGGGGTGTGGGTCCCACACTGGAAAGTTTTGAAAGCTCCCCAGCTTTTGGGATTTTTTTTCTTGGACACAGGGTCTCGCTATGCAGTTTGGACTTGCAGTGATCCTCCTGTCTCGGCTTCCCTAGTGCTGGGATTACAGGCATGTGCCACTGGGTCTGGTTCTGAGGCTGGCAAGGCATGCAGTACCGGGGATCAAACTTGGATCCTTGTGCTTGCCAGGCAGGCGCTTATGCTGCTGAGCTTTCTCCCCAGCCCCCTTGGAACTAGAACCATTATTCCAGACCTGTGCCATGCACTATGGTAGCTGCTGGCCATATGTGGCCACTAGAATTTAATTAGAATGATGTAAAATTTAAAACACAGTTTCTTCTTCACACTTACAACTTTGGCAAGAGTCTGTCTCAAGATATATACATACGTACATATACATACATACATATATATACATATATATACATATATATATATATATATATATATATATATATATATATGGCTGGGGATGTAGTTCAGCGCACCTGGATTGAATCCACAGCACACAAAAAAGAGTAAATAATACATAGACACCCAAGCAAAAAACAAGTGGTCTGTGTAAGCCAAACCACAGGGACTACATCTCCCACTGAGTCAGGCCTGCGACTGTTTCACTTGGAAAAAACAAAGATGGTTGAGGCAGGCACCGAAAGGCCCAGGGGGCTATGAGCACTTTGCTTACAAAACTAGTCCCTGTGTCCTCCAGTCAGACATCCTGAGGTAGGCAAAGACAAAAGAAAACAAATGATATAAAATAACAAAAGTAGAATGAAACGCCTCTAGTTTTAAAGGCAGAGAGGTGCAAGTTCAAATCCTACGTCCGGCTGTCCAACATCCGACAAGCTGATCTCTCCAGGGTCAGTCTCCTTCTGGACAAACGGCAACACTGATGCAACACAGGGACACAGGTGGTACCGAGGACGCTTTAGCTACCTGCGAGGAGCGGAGTCAGTGCCAGCTGCACGCAGAAGGCGCTCTGCCTCCAGCAGCCCGACAGCTTGGTGTCTCTGTCCTCCATGCTTGAAGGCTTCTTCATTCTCTTGTAGCTTTTCTTTCTGATTTCAAAATCTTTGCTTTTAACTGCAACATCAAACAAAGGAAAGAAATGTTAAGTGATTTTGAGCCGACCGATGTATGCACGCATGTGCACTACAGCGGTTCCAGAAGATTCCAGAAGCTCCTGGAAGGCAGGGCTTCGCCTGTGTCCTTGGGCTTCTTCCAGCAACTGGAAAAGGTAGCTCATATAGAGAGGGCAGAGCAGCAGCGCATGCGCACACCTGACGACGCCGATTATCCAGAGGCGCAAACATGAAGCCCGTGGAGCAAGTCACAGCGTCCAACCCAAGAGAGAAATAAAGCAGCGCACAGGCACATCACAGAAGGCCGGGCTGCTGAGTCCACGGACGCCGCTCACCCTCAGGAGGCAGCGGGAGTTCCAGGTTGGCTCAGACGGGGACCCTTAGCTCTGCCACAACCCATTGACAAGGTGGAGCCAGAGGCAGCAGCTAGCAGAGGGGCTGGGCAGAAACCCCATACCTCGGGGGCCCCACCAGCCCCCACACGTGACCCAGGCCCCTAGTCTCCTGCTGGGAGCATGAAATTGGGGGTACCATGGATGGAGGGTGGGACATGCAGCTAAGCACGCTGCGGAGGCCAGAGCGAAGGGGCCGGGCCCATAGACAGGAAGGAGTCGCAGGAGTGGAGTGGGGTGCGAAGAAGCAACTGCAGGGGGCATGGGGTGTGAGAGAATGGGGACCCTGATTTCTATGTCAGGGAGGGCATGCTCCCCAAAAGGTCACAAGCACAGAGGTGTCTATTGCCATTTTTTTTAAAAAAGAAAATATGGTGAAATATTAGCACCTAAATTGTGTTGTATTTTTCTGCAAACTGTCGTTTTCAATTCCAAATAAAGGGTAGCTCAAAAACCTCATTAATGTGCTCAAAGCACACTTCCCTGCTCATTTATTTCCTGCTACTGCTGGTCAAGCCCCGGGCCGTGGTGCCAAGCTGCATTCCTAGTCTTTTGGCTAGTTTCTATTTTGAGACAGGGTCTTCCTAAGTCACTGACTTACCCAGGTGGGACCTGAATTTGGGACTCTCCTGCCTCAGTGCTGGGACCATGGGCACATGCCACTATGAAAGCACAGTTTAAAAAGAGCGAAGCCAGGCGTTGTCTTGGCCCTGGCAAGGCTGAGGCAGGTGGGCTGTCATGAGTTTGAGGCCAGTCTGGGTACACAACAAGCTCAAGCCCACAACCTAACCCTGTCTTGCATGATGAGCAGAGTGAAGCTAGGGTGGGCTGTGGCTCAGCAGTAGAGCACTGCTGGCATAGCGTGCCTGAAGCCCTGGGTTCAAATCCCAGGACCACAGACAAAGAAGGGAAATGAAGGAAGGGAAGGGAAGGGAAGGGAAGGGAAGGGAAGGGAAGGGAAGGGAAGGGAAGGGAAGGGAACGGAACGGAAGGGAACGGAAGGGAACGGAAGGGAACGGAAGAGAGGAAGGAAGGAAGGAAGGAAGGAAGGAAGGAAGGAAATGCACTGTCTGGCTATTTAATCTGGAAAGGAGGGCACTCACAAACTCAGAGTTTTATCCAGGTGTGTCTCCTGAACCCAGCAGGGAGCCTGAATATCTCCTGCAGCCGCTGGTGCTGAACTAGAGCCAGGGCAGGGTGAGACAGCAGCAGGTTAGCTGGATGCGAGCTGAGGAAACGGCCCATCCAAGAAGGCGGCCTGGGTACCTACTGGTTCTAGAACTTTCCACTTCATACTGGAAACCTAACTGCTAACTGGAACACTCTGAGGGGAATCTAGGCCAAGGACAGGAAAGCAAATTTAGTGGCTCTGAGGATTCCTGTCTCTTAGCTGCCTTCAACTAATATTAGGTGTCAACTGGGTCCCAAGACACAGGGTGCTGTGTCCTCTGCCGGAAGTGAATGGTTTATTTGGCAAGGAAAGTTTCTCCACAACTCCCACTCTTTCATACTTCCGGATATACCATGCGCCCAACCTATTCAGGTCTTTATCCTGAGCAGTGCGGACAGAGTAGTCCAAAGAAAGAGCAATAGACATTCAGAATGGTGTCGGTGAGTTCTAGAGGCCAGCAGCCAATAAGGACCTCAGCAGAGAGACAGGACCTGGGGAGCCCACCTATGGCACAAGCCAACATCAGATGGTGAGGGCCAGCAGTGACAGGGACCATAGCTGGGTGTGTCAACTGCTGGCTTTTGGCATTAATCTGGTGACATCAGAAATGCATGCAGAGCTGCACTTTGCCAATTCATGGTGCCCACTGACTTCAGCAGAGGAGCCCCTGGCTGGCTGACAACCTTTCCCTACCACTGCGTCGTCGACTGCATAGAACTGGGATTCGTTACTTGCAGTTGGCGTTTGAAATGAGAGATTTTCTTTTTTTTTTTTGTTTATTCACTCATTTTTATGGCCAGCTCAGCCCACCCCAAGGGCAGGGCTGGCGCAGCATGTGGTGCTGGGGATCGAACCGTGGTCCCTGAAGCCGCCCAAGCTTTCCCAAGCAGGCGCTTTAGACCACTGAGCCATCCCGCCGGGCCCCAGAATGAGAGATTTTCATATCACCAAAGGCACCACCTGTGGATCAGGAACACAAAAACACTGGAGGAGCTTGGTGGGGTGGACAAAGTGAATGGACGGGACGCTGAGGGTGAGGGTGTGGAGATGAAACAGATGGCATGGCGGAGAGGAGCTAAAGGGAGAGGCGGCGAAGGGAGCACAAGAGGGTGAAGAGGTGGATGGGTTCATGGGTGTACAGGTGTGTGGGTGGATGCGGTGGTGGACGCAGACAGACAGACAGACATAAGGATGGACAGATGCGTAGGAGGATGGATAGGGATGGATGAAATAGGTGGGCAGATGGCAGGTAGATGGTGGCAATCAGATCTGTAAATTCAAAGTGTAGAAAACACAGTACCTATCCTCCGGTCAGATATCAAATCATCCCACTGCAGCACCCTGGTTGTGAAGGATTTCATAACTTTCCAAGTCTAATGACATTATAACATTTCCAGGGGCCCGGCGGGATGGCTCAGTGGTCTGGAGCGCCTGCTTGGGAAAGCTTGGGCGGCTTCAGGGACCCCGGTCTGATCCCCGGCACAACATGCTGCGCCAGCCCTGCCCTTAGAGTGGGCTGAGCAGGCCATAAAAATGAGTGAATAAACAAATAAAGGTTCTGAAACAAGAAAAATAAATAAATAAAATTAAATTAAAAAACAAAAACAAAAAAACATTTCCAAATCCCATCCTAACTTACTTTGAGACCTTGGTCTTTCTAACGGGTTTGTCAGGCTGCTAAATGACGTCCTGTCAATCAATTCTTTGATCTCCATCATGGTTGTCCCCATCACAGACATAGTTGCTGTTCTTGAAGTACTTCGTCTAGAAAATCCACAAAGAGAACATTTAGTGAAAATTAAAGACAAAAACAAAAAAAAAGTCAAGAGGCCAGATCTGAGAGTCTATTTACTAGACTGAGTAAAAGCAGAGTTTAATAATGACCCTGTACTCCTCTAACCCAAGACTTCAAATTTCCCCATCCATACCAATCACCTGAGGCTTCTGGCAAATAAAATACAGGTTATGGGTTCAGGAAGCCTGAGATCCGGACCGGATTTCTTTCTTTTCTTT
Source organism: Myocastor coypus (assembly GCA_004027025.1). NCBI lineage: Eukaryota > Metazoa > Chordata > Mammalia > Rodentia > Myocastoridae > Myocastor > Myocastor coypus. Next base: position 882 of record PVJA010039334.1, on the reverse strand, counting down.
TTCTTTTTTTTTAGCATTTAAATTTTTTATTTATTCTTTTTCTTGTTTCAGAGCTTTTGTTTATTTATTTATTTTTATAGCCGGCTCAGCCTGCCCTGAGGGAAGGGCTGGCACAGCATGTGGTGCTGGGGACTGAACCGCAGTCCCTGCAGCCACCCAAGCTTTCCTAAGAAGGCACTTTAGACTGCTGAGCCATCCTGCCGGGCCCCTCGGACCGTATTTCTAACAAGGTCCCTGGCACTGCTGATACCACTGATCTACACTCACACCATCAAAGTTCAAGCCAACTAGAAAAGTTAATGGAAAAAGAATATGTTCTTTATAAAAGTAACTAGAATTGAGGACCAGCCAGACAGCTCAGTGAATTAAAGCACCTGTTTAGGTAATACAGGGACCAGGGATTCCGTGTGCTGTGCTGGCCCTGTCCCTGGGACGTGCTGAGATGGCAACTGAGACTGAGCCTAGGGGTGCAGGCCTATAATCCCAGGGCTTGAGAGACTGAAAACAGAGAATCACTACAAGTCCGATCTGTGTAGTGAGACCCTGTAGACCCTGTACTAAGTACATAAAAAATAAAAAACAGGGGCTGGGGAGATAGCTCCAAGGCACAAGTGCCTGGTGGGCAAATGCAAGGTCGTGAGTTCGAACCCTGGTCCCACCAAAAAAAAAAAAAAAAAAAAAAAAAAAATCTAGAAGTCTAAAACACCTAGGAATTCACTTAGAAGAATGACCTGCAGGACTGGGGAGATAGCTTGGTGGTCTAAGTACCTGCCTGGCAAGCACAAGGACCTGAGTACACCTGGCCGGCCACTGAAACAGGTGTGGCACATACCTATAATCCCAGCAACTGGGGAAGCTGAGACCAGAGGATCCCCATGAGTC
>PVJA010039333.1:0-19177 GCA_004027025.1 Myocastor coypus | reverse complement strand
GGAAAAAAAAAAAAAAAAAAAAAGAGCTGGCCAAATAGCTCAGCATATTAAAGCACCTGCAAGCAGGTACAGGGGCCAAAATTGAGACTGGGCATGGTGGTGCATGCCTGTAATCTCAGCTCTTGAGAGGCTATGAACAGGCAAATTATTATGAGCCTGATCTAGTAGTGAGACCCTGAACACCCTGTAGACCCCTGAAATACAAAAATTTTTACGGGCCCGGCAGGATGGTTCAGTGGTCTAAAGCACCTGCTTAGGAAAGCTTAGGCGGCTGCAGGGACCGCGGTTCGATCCCCGGCACCACATGCTGCGCCAGCCCTGCCTTCAGGGCAGGCTGAGCCAGCCATAAAAATAAATAAATGAACAAACAAAAGTTCTCAAACGGGGCTAGGGAGATAGCTCCGAGGCACAAGTGCCTGCTGGGCAAGTGCAAGGTCGTGAGTTCGAACCCTGGTCCCACAAAAAAAAAAAAGTTCTGAAACAAGAAAAATAAAATAAAACATCTAAAAAAGCAAAATAACACCGGGCGCGGTAGCACACACCTGTAATCCCAGCACTCGGGAGGCTGAAGCAGGAGGATCAGTGCGGGTTCGAGACCAGCCTGGGCTACAAAAGTGTGCTCAAGGCCAGCCTGAACTGCATAGTAAGACCCTGTCTCAAAAAGACAAAAATAAATAAATAAATAAAATTAAAAATAAATAAATAAAAATTAAAAGTTTAAAAAAAAAAATAGGAGCCGGGCATAGTGGCACACGCCTGTAATCCCAGCACTTAGGAGGCTGAGGCAGGTGGTGCAAGTTCGAGACCAGCCTAGGCTACAAAAGTGAGCTCAAGGCCAGCCTGAACTGCATAGTAAGACCCTGTCTCAAAAAGACAAAAAAATAGATAGATAGATAGATAGATAGATAGATAGATAGATAGATAGATAGATAATAAAGTGGGGGGGGAATGGCACACTTGTTTAAGTGTCTGCTCAGGCAAATGCAGTCAAGTGCAGGGTGTTGTAGGCAGCTGAGTTAGATAGAAATATTATAGGCAGTCAGACTGGGCCAGGCCCTCAAGGACGACATGGAAGACAAGGTCACCTTCCAACTAGAGACAGATATTCCTCCGCCATAGGCCAAATCTCAAGACGAGTAAATAAAAACAACTACATACTTCCCTAGGGATGGGCATCAGGGATTGATATTCTAAGCAGGTATCAATCACCTTGATCCTGGAGTCACGAGCCCAAGCTCAATAGGTGGTGTCCTTGCCCGCTTGCGACGTGACTTGCCTTCCCATTGGATCCTGATGTTAATCAATTTTACCTGAGCAATGGTGCTTATAATCTCATTGGTTCGACCATACTCTTTGTCCCACTCCATACCCACCTAGGCAAGGTCCCACATCTTCTCCACAACCTTAGGCCTACCTCATGACATGACTCCTCTATAAAAACCCGGGAAGAAGACAGCTTCCTGGGCAACCCGATCAGGTCCCCTTCTGTCCCTCTTCCCAGACAGAAGCTTGCTTTCTCTTAATAAATCTATTCTGCTCATAACCTCCATTTGTTCCTAAAATTCATTCTTCAGTTTTAGAGAACATGACCTCTTCAGGCTGGGGATCGTTTTCCCCTGCATCAAGGGGACCTGGGTTCGATCCCCAGCTCTACGAGCCAAACCTGTGGTACTCTGAAGGCATCGTCAGACAGGCAAAAAAAATCTAGAGCCAAGCATGGTGGTACACACCTGTAGGAACAGAGGCAGGAGGATTACTACAAGTTCAAGGCCAACTTGGGCTACAGAGTGAGTCCAAGACCAGCCTAAACTACATAGCAAGATCCTGTCTCGAAATAATAGTAATAATAATAACCAAATTCTATACCATCTGTTAATCCCAGCAATGAGTGTGGAGTTTTGTCCCAACGATTAGGAATTGTATCTTTGTGTGTGTGTGTGTGTGTGTGTGTGTGTGTGTGTGTGTTTGAGACAGGGTCTCACTATGCAGTTGAGGCTGGCCTTGAGCTCACTTTTGAAGCCCAGGCTGGTCTCGAACTCACACCAATCCTCCTGCCTGAGCCTCCCAAATGCTGGGATTACAGGTGTGAGCCACCACGGGAATTGTATCTTTTGTAATGTTGGTAATTGAACGCAGGGCCTCTCCTGCTAGGCAAGGGTTCCACTTCAGAGCACGTCCAGCTCAGCTCTGCACTTCAGGGTAGTGATTTGGCTTGCACTGCGGCAGGTGGGCGGAGGTGCAATCCAGACTGGAGAGCACTGTAAAAATCTAGGAATTCCTGCACACAGAAGGAGGATAGTAGACTTAGTAGGTGTTCAGGACAGGGAGTGATTTGGCTACAGGGAGGTGCCCAGCATGGACTTGGAGGATGGTAATGGGGAGTGATTTATGAGAACCTGACTTCCTTGGGCCAGCCAAATAGCTCAGGGGATTAAAGCGCCTGCAAGTAGGCACAGGGGCTGAGGGTTCAATCCCTAGGCCTGGCGCACCAGCCCCACCCTTGAGGGTACACTGAGATGGCAATTAAAACTGGGCGTGGTGGCATGTGCCTATAATACCAGCTCTTGGGAGGCTTTAAACAAGTGGATCACTACGAGTCCAATCTAGTAATGAGACCATGAACACCCTGTGGACCCTTCCCTAAAAAATACCAAGGGGGAATGGTGGGGAGGGACAACCTGACTTCCTTCAGGTAAGTGGACGTGGCAATGCACTGCAGCAGTGATCTGAATCGGAGGAGAGCCAGCTGTGGACCAAATTCAGACATCTAATAGATATGGTGGTAGGTAAAGATCTGAACCCAGGAGTAGTGTAAGGTAGAGATATAGTCTGGGAACTTCCTAAGAACCTGGGCTCTCCTATTTTCAAGAGAAAATAACCATGAATACATGAAATCTCTACATCAGTTTCCCAGCTGTAAAATACTAATATTAAATCTGGATGTGATAGTCCATGTCTGTAATCTCGCCACTAGGGAAGCTGAGGCAGTAGGATCACTGCAAGTAGCCAGTGTGGACTACATAGTGAGTTCAAGGATAGCCTGAAGTGCATAGTGAGAACCTGTCTCACTAGGAAAGAAAAAATGTATCAGCTCCTCTGTGTGTTCCCCAAGGGAGGCAGGACATATAGGCCTCAAAGTGCAAAGTGAAGAGACTTTATAGCACAAACAAAGCAACCCTCTGTGTGGAACAGCCAGAGGATAGACCAAGGGTGATGTCCTCAGGCCCTCCTGAGGTAGAGAGCGTTCCTCCCACAGGAGGGAAGGACAGAGAGAGCAAAGGACAAGGAAAGGATGGGGGGTGGATATGATCTAGCCAGGGACCACACGCCGGTACTCACACCTACTCAGGCTGAGACACAAGGATCACAAGTTAGAGCCACTGCTTTGGCAAGCACAGAGACCACCAGGGTTCAATCCCTGGTCCCATCTGCCTCACCAGCTCCACCCCAGGGCACGCTGAGCCAGCAAATGGATTGGGGCATGGTGGTGCACGCCTGTAATCCCAGTACTGAGGAGACTGAAAACCGGGGGACCACTATGAATCTGAGCTGCATGAGACCCTGTGACAATCAAATACATTTAAAAAATAAAATAGTAGCTGGGTGTGGTGGTGCACGCCTGTAATCCCAGCACTCGGGAGGCTGAGGCAGGAGGATCAGTGTGAGTTCAAGACCAGCCTGGGCTACAAAAGTGAGCTCAAGGCTAGCCTCAACTGCATAGCGAAACCCTGTCTCAAAAAGACAAAAAAATTGGCGCACGCCTGTAATCCCAGCACCTGGGAGGCTGAGGCAGGAGGATCGGTGTGAGTTCGAGACCAGCCTGGGCTACAAAAGTGAGCTCAAGGCCAGCCTGAAATGCATAGCAAGACCCTGTCTCAAAAAAAAAAAAAAAAAAAAAAAAAGACAAAAAAATAAAATAGTAAAAAATGAAAAGGTTTGAGAGTGTGGCAAATGGTACAGAGTGCTCCCACAAGATCAGGCCTGGCAGCACACACCTGTAACTCCAGCACCCAGAAGGCTGATGCAGGTCAAAGCAAAATGGGGCTTTCGAGTTAGATCACTGGTTTAAGCACTTGCACTGATGCCCACAGTGGTTCAATCCCAGACCAACCCTTAAGGCAGCCTGAGCCAACCAGAAAAAGAAATCGCTTTCATAGCATATATGAGAGGGCCTGGGCTCAATTTCCAGGAATGTGAGGGGCAAAAGGATTATGGCCTACTTGTCAGTGGGGTGAGGGAATCCAGCAAAGCCCGTGTGTTCAGATTCTTCTGGTCCTGCTCTCTGTGCAGCATTCCTTCCCCCAAGCTGTAGAGTAGGACCCCTGCTGAAATGTGTGGTTTTATGCTCTGCTATCAGACAAGAGGTAGGTCACAGGGCTTATGGCCAGCTCCATGTCAGAAAGCAAATGAGTGGAGTTTCTGTGCCTTCAGGAAGGAGGCATGTGCTGGCCACTACAGATCCTGTCACACTACTGTATTCCATAGGGTTTTGTTCTGATTTGGGGGGCTGGGGATTGAACCTTGAGACTTGTACGTGCCAAGCAAGTGCTATACCACTGAACTACACCCCCATCCCACAACAGTGCTGTTTTCTTGTTTTGTTTTCTTTTGTTTTTGAGACAGGGTCTTGCTGTGCAACCCAGGCTGGCCTTGAACTCACAGCAATCTTCCTGCCTCAGCCTCCTGTGTGCTGAAACTACTGGTGTATGCCACCAGACCGGCTTGTGTTAAGTTTTTAGACATACATCTCAGCCATTTGTTCTTACAGCCGTATGGCACAGGGGCACTGCTGTGGAAGGAGAAGGTAGAATGAGCAGGCCAATTCAGGGCCCAAGACGGCTGCCGTGTACAGCACAGCTTTGCAACTCCAGAGGGCAGTGGTGGGGAATGAAGAAAACAAGATGCAGAAAAAGCTGAGGTCGGGTGGGGCCCTCTCTCCTCATGGGAGGAAACAACTGTCCCAGCCTGCAGGACGTTTATTTATACAATCAGCATGTGGATATTGTCAAAGTTAATACATTGTGTCAACTTGAAAGGTTTAGGGGCTTAACTGACTCAGCAGGAGGCTGGGGTCACTCTCCTCCTGTGCACCAGGGCATGGAGCTGGTATGAGTGCTACAGCCACTCTAGGCGCAGGTGGCCTGCTTTCACTATAAGGGGCTTGCTCTTCCCTCTTTTGCTCTTGCTGTTTTTGCTGTCTTCTGACCCATGACCTGCTGCCCGGGTGCCAGGCCACCCTACCTTGGAGCCAGCTGATTATGGACTGAAACCTCCAAAAGCTGAGGGCTAAATAAACCTCTTCTTCCTTAATCTTGGGTGTCAGCTATTTTATCTCAGCACTGAGAGAAAAGCAACCCAGGCAAGTACATTCGCGGAGAGTTTAGGGGAGGGTAGAGTCTAGGATAGTAAGAATAGCTAATCTGCAGCCAAACAACATGCCTTGGTGAAAACAAGAGGAAGTGTCTCAAGCAAAGGTCAGATCACTATGGCAACAGCTACCAGAGCTAGGCACACTTCTCACGGGGCCCTGACAAACTCATGAGAGGCAGGGCCTTGTCCTAGATACCCAAGGTACAGAGAGCTTCGCCCCCAAAAAAGCCTGCCCCCCATTTCCACAGCCCACACTTAGCTCATTCCTTCCCCAGTCAGCTGGGATCAACCCTAATTGTATCAGAAAGAGCACTGAAGGAATTCAGAGCCTAGCATTTTCACCAAAGAAGCCCTGGTGGGCAGTCACATTTAGAAACAGCAGAGGACAGTGAGGAGCAGTGGAGCAAGGGCCGTCCAGCAAGGTAGATCCAGGGGCTTGGCAGTTCCTCCTGAGGTGTAAGGAATTCTTTCTCCTTGCTCTACAGCTGTGGGGAAGACTTGTGAGGTGAGAAGAGCCTGCCCCTGAGGTTCGCCCCTGGCAGACAGCAGGCCCTGCGCCCAGGCTGAGGGCTGGTGGAAGGGGCTCCAGCTTGGCTCCGCAGAAGACACCTGCAGTGCAAGGTGTGGACATTGTCTCCATGGTGGGCGCAAGCTTGAATGCTACAAAGCAGGGGCCCAGTGCTCAGCCAGCCCAGGCACAGGGGCCATCCTGGCTGGCCTTCTCGCTTCACACACCTGCCAGCCATAGCCCTGAGCCTCACCATGTCACCCTCACCATGTCAACCTCACTGTGTCACCGTCACTGCCCACCCCTCACTAGCTTGGCTCCCTGCTGTCATCAGGGTTTGCAGGAAACAGATTTAATACGCAACGCATAATTTTTTATTATTTATTTATTTATTTATTTATTTAGCAGGACTAGGGTTCGAACTCACAACCTTGCACTTGCCAGGCAGGCAGGCCCTTGTGCCACAGAGCTATCTCTAAAACACATAAAAAAAAATTTTTTTTTTTTATTCTTGTTTCAGAACCTTTGTTTGTTTATTCACTCACTTTTATGGCTGGCTCAGCCCGCCCCGAGGGCAGGGCTGGCTCAGCATTTGGTGCCGGGGATCGAACTGCGGTCCCTGAAGCCGCCCAAGCTTCCCCAAGCAGGCGCTTTAGACCACTGAGCCATCCCGCCAGGCCCCTAAAACACATAAAATTTAAAGGATTATTTTAGCATATTCATCCAGAGTCAAACGCAGAAGAGTGAGGGAGATCTGTCCCCACACTGGAGACCCAAGAAACTGCCAAGAGGCTGGATCCCGTGGCAAAGTCCTCCATAAGTCCAGCGGAAGGTCTGCTGATACAGAGCCCAAGTCTGTATCAAAGATCTACAATGGAATTGGGAATGTAGCTCAGTAATGCAGAGCAAAGAGAAAATAGTAAAAAAAAAAAAAAAAAAGCCCATGCTAGAAAGGCCCAAATGCCAATGGTAGAAGCAGCTAGAAAGTCTGCAACAGCAGAATGAAGGATCTGCGCCAGCAGGCTAAGGGAGCTGTGCTGGAGCCGGAAGGGACGCTCAAGGTAAGGACCAGAGCTCTCCCAAAAAGAAACGCATCCACCGTCTGTGACAGCGAGGACCTGTGCCCCTCCAGTGATACAAACAGCTGAGTTTACAAAAAGAAAACCAGCACATCCAACTTCTCCTGGAGAATCAGCAGCGCACCCTGTTCCCTTCTAGTTTTCCTGATGCCATTGGGGCTGCCCTCAGGTGGGCCTCCACACAGGGCACCGCACTGCCTCGGTCTCAGCTGCGTGCTGACCACTAGGTAATCAGCCACCCTCCAGGACATCAGGTGCTGTTCTGGTCCACAGTGCATCTCCACACAGGGCCTGGTGCACAGCACGCATACAGCTGCGACGTTAACTCTCCCCTCTCAGAGGGTGGAGTTTAAGATGAGCCCAAAGAATGAGCTCAATTTAGATGGGGGATCACTAAGGACAGGGGTGGGAGAGCTGTGTTATAATGGAGCTGGGAACATATGGTGGGAGACAAAAGCATGTCTCAGTCAGATTCGGAACTCTGAGGAGCCCCAAGGAGAGAGGTGGAGGGGCTGAAGGTCACCTGATATAGGGTGACTTGAAGTCTAGGAGAAAATGAGATGCTGAGGTCCTGGATATCTATGAAGGGCACACTTAAAATAGTTTGTCTGTTTTTAACTTCATTTATTTATTTATTTATTTATTTTTAAATTAAGGTTTATTTACTTATTTTTGGCTGGCTCAGCCTGCCCTTGGGGGTGGGGCTGGTGCAGCATGTGGTGCCAGGGATTGAACTGCGGTCCCTCAGGTTGCCTAAGCTTTCCTAAGCAGGCGCTTTAGACCACTGAACCATCTCGCCGGCCCAATCAATCTCTTTTTAAGTCTCCTTCTCCCACAGATACTACAATCCCAGCCCATTAGGATAGAAGTTTCCAGTCTTTCCTTTAGGTCAAAAATCATAACCTTTTGGTTATGATTCAAGAACCACCAGAAGAAAATATAATTTCAAATCATCCCTGTTATATCAGTTTCATATTTAAGCAAAATTTACAAACCAAACAAAGACTATCACATCTAACATGGACTAAGCAAAGGTCTTCCTGGTCTTTGGACTGAGAAGGTGCCCTGGAAAATCAAAATAGCTTCAAAAACCAAGACAGGTGCTGGGGAGATAGCTCCGTGGCACAAGTGCCTGCCTGGCGAGTGCAAGGTTGTGAATTCGAACCCCAGCTCCGCAAATAAATAAATAAATAAATAAATAAATAAAAAGACATACCCGGTGTAGTGGCACATGCCTGAACCCCAGTACTCAAGAAGCTCAGGTAGGAGGATCAAGAAGGCCAGCCTGGGCTACATAGTGAGTTCAAGACCTGACTGAACTACATAGTGAGACCCTGTCTCAAAAAAGGACAGAAAAAAAGGGAGCAAGAAACAATAAACAGAGCCTGAGGAGAACTATGTCTTTTGCCTCTTCCTCCCTCCCCCTTTCTCTCCCCCCCCCAGGGAAGGGTCTACAGGGTGTTGAGGGTCTGAGACTCACTAGTGAGCCACCTGTTTCCAACCTCCCAAGAGCTGGGATTACAGGTGTGTGCCACCACACCCAGTTTCATCAAACCCAGCTGCTGCGCCTCACTTTAATCCACTGAGCTATTTGGCTGGCTCTTAATGTCTCTCTTGTAAATTCTAGCAAGCTGGGATTCACGGCTGCAGAGAAGCAACAGCTTCTCTGGCTGGCCCTGTTTTATCCTTTGCTTGGGATGTTAATGGCTAGCACTGTGTAAACTTAAGAGTTAGGTAAGTGCTGGAGTCAATAGAGATGGGGCTGGCTGTGAGATGGCTCAGAGGTCTAAAGTGCTTGCTTGGTAGGCTTAGGCAACTGTGGGGACCACAGTTCATTCCCCAGCACCACATGCTGCACTAGCCCCACCCTCAGGGCAGGCTGAGTTGACCATAAAAAAAATAAAAAATAAAAATAAAAAAATAGAGAGCAGCTTGTGTTCAAAAATTAGCAGATGCAGGAGTCGCAGTTCCATCCCTGGCCCTGCCTCTGGGGCACGCTGTGACATTGAGACTGCACACCTGTAATCCCAGCTCTTGGGAAGCTGGAAACAGGAGAATCACAAGTCCAATCTGTGTAGTGAGACCCTGGACCTGTAGACCCTGCCCTAAAAAAAACCCAAACAGTAATTATGCACATTCCTTCGCCTGCCTTCTGCCCTCAATAAATGTGAGATGCTTCGTGGCTCTGGGCTCACTTAGAGACCCATCTCAGTGAGACCTCTGAAGCTATAATCACGGCGCCTTCTCATTGCTTTTGGCTCAGACTTATACAACAGAAAGGGCACAGAGACTGACTAGACCAGCCTTCAGCTCATAATCCCTTTTGAAACCACCAAGATTTTCTGGGTAAAAACATATCAGGCAGGGAGCCCAGCAACAGAGGAGGAGAAGGCGCCCACCATTCAGCCGCCTTTCCAGCACCTTACTGATCCTAGCTGTTCCTTGCCAATAAGCCAAAGAGGGGCCAGGGAGATAGCTCCATGGCACAAGTACCTGACTGGCAAGTGCAAGGTCGTAACTTTGAACCCTGGTCCCACCAAAAAAAAAAAAAAAAAAAAAGCCAAAGAACGAGCGACGGACAAGATTCTGCCACTTTAGAGGCACTGCAGGGGAGGAGGGCTCACCAGCCAAAAGGAGAGCCATCACAATCCCATTCCACACACTGAAATTAGACTCTTTTCCACTCAAGTGTCCTCTTCAAAGACTCAAGTGCCTCGTGTCAGCACAAGGGCCTGGTGACATAGGAAATGGCAGCAATCTCATCATACTTAGCCAGACAGGGAAGAAACACATCGCAGTCCTAGTCATCGAGTCTGAAAGAGGATATTTAAAAGCAGCTCTGGTTTTTAAATGTTAACACATTAGGGACTATCAAAGTTTGTAGACTTTAAGTATAGAGCTGTCTTTTTTTGCGGGGGGGTTGTTTTTGCTTTTTTTGCTTGTTTGTTTTGTTTTTTGTTTTTTTGTTTTTGTATTATGGCTGGCTCAGCCTGCGCTGGGGGTGGGACTGGGGCAGCATGTGGTGCTGGGGATCGGGGATCGAACCACAGTCCCTGCCGACTAAGCTTTCCTAAGCAGGCGCGTTAGATTGCTGAACCATCTTGCCAACCCTGTAGAGATGTCTATTTAAGGAGAATGTACTTACTGTATTTACCAGCTGGAGTCAGAAGAGTTTGCATTGGGCAGCAAACAGTGGAAATGAAAAGAAAGGTTGTGAGATAAGAGATTAGTGGCAATGCTGGCTAAAGAAGTAGTCTGACCTGTTAATTACAAGATCCCAGGCAAATCCCCAAGCCCTGCAGTGGGCTTCTCGCGAGATTTTGAGTAGGTTTTCAATAGGACGGCTTTGGACCCGACAGCCTGAGTCCTGGGATCCCAGCACCACCTCTAAGGCCTAGAAGTACAAGTTCTCTTGGGTTTTCTCAAGATAGGGACAGCATAAAAGGACTTTGCTATCGAAATTTTCTGTGAATGCCTGCACTATTGCCCACACACAATGTGGACTTTTATCTTGCTCTTTTTTTTTTTCTTTTTTTTTGTCTTTTTGAGACAGGGTCTTGCTAAGCAGTTGAGGCTGGCCTTGAGCTCACTTTTGTAGCCCAGGCTGGTCTCGAACTCGCACCAATCCTCCTGCCTCAGCCTCCCAAGTGCTGGGATTACAGGCATGAGCCACCACGCCCAGCTTCATCTTGCTCTTTTTCTCAGTTTCTTTCCCACTCCTCACTTTTACTTTCTCACAAACCTGCCACTGTTTTTTGCTTGTTTTGTCCAATTCTTTCTTCAAGACAAGAGCCTGGAATCTAATTCCAGGTGGAGAAGCTGGCAACCTCTAGTAGGCAAGCTGCCATCTAGAAACAAGCTACCTGATAACAGCTGGATGTGAATGTTTGTGAGGCATTTGCTTTTTGTCTGTGGAACAAGGCACCAGACTGGCAACAGACTTGCAGTCTTCCTGCCTCAGCCTCCCATGCTATGTGATTCCGGATGTGCCACCATGCCCAGTTTGTGGATGTAAAAAGTAAGCAGTGAAAAACGTGGGGGAGCAAGGGCGACCTTGCTTCCTAGTGCACCAAGAACATGAAGAGGACTTCCCAGTGCCCTCATTTCCCTATTCTACAAGCCAGCCTGCAGAGTACCTACCATATCAACTTCCCACCTAAAAATCAAGTGTGTCTGTGCCGCTAAGGCAACGCCTTCCTTACACCCCCACCCACCCCCACCCACTCTAGTTGTTTCCTCTCTTACTTGCATTCTCAACATCTTTTACCCAGCTTAATAATCCTATCACAAAACACTATAATAGACCCCATCTGAAAAAACACTCCATGGCCATGTGTGGTAGTGCATATCTTTAATCCCAGCACTCGGCAGGCTGAGGCAGGAGGATTGCTACAAGTTTATGGCCAGCCTGGACTATACAATAAGATTGTCACAAAGAACTAAAAACCACACTCTGTTGACACAGGCATTCCTCTCTCCTAACAATCTTCTTCTTTTACCCTCTTAAATCTATTCTTGTCAGGTTTCCCTCTACCATGCACCAAGAGCAACTGAGTCCAGCACACCACTGTCTTCCAAGCTGACAAGTCCATGGGTCACTTCTCAGTCCCCATATGCTTGGCATCTCCACAGGATGTGATAGTTTCACTCTGACCCTCTTGAATCATTCACTTCACTTGACTTCTGATCTAACTCATTTTCTTACCTCGGGAACTGTGTCTTTTTTTGTGTGTGGGGGGGTGAATGGGGTTCAAACTCATGACCTTGCACTTGCCAGGCAGGCACATGTGCCACAGAGCTATCTCCCCAGCCCCCCTGGAGCTGTTTCCTCATTCTCCTCTTCTGAGGCTACCTCCACCTCCAGATCTCTAATTACTGGAATATAATCAGATTCTACACTATCCTCACTCACTTCCTGGATGCAGCAAGTCCCATAGCTTTACATATCATTTAAATCCACCAAGCATTTCCAAAATAAATGTATTTTCTTGTTCTGGAGTTCTAGCATCAGGCCTGCTGCATTCTAGGCAAGCACTTTATTGCTGAGCATACCCCCAGCCACAAGTGGTTGGTTGCTTGGTTTATCTGGGCACCGGGGCTCAAACCCAGGCCTTGTCCCCATAGAGCATGCACTCTTCCACCTAACTATACCCCCAGCCCTTCGACACCTTCCCTAAACCCTACATATGCACAATTTAACCCACACCTCCACTCAGTTCTGAAAGGCATCACAAACTTAACATACTCAAAACCAAATACTGAATATTCCTCAACAAACTGCTCTTTTCCTCATCTTCCCTATTTCCTCATTTTTATTTTTATGTAAAAAAAATATATATATTTTTATGTATATATGTATGTATGTATGTATGTATGTATTTTTGTATTATGGCCAGCTCACCCTGCCCTGGAGGTGGGGCTGGCACAGCGCATGGTGCCTTGGATCAAACCATGGTCCCTGAGGTTGCCTAAGCCTGCCTAAACAGGTGCTTTAGACCGCTGAACCATCTTGCTAGCCCTTTCCCCATTTTTAGTACGTAGAAATTCTGTGTTTTTGATTACTCGGATCAAAACCACTACAATCATCCTTGCGTTTTTTTTTTTTTTTTTTCTCACCTTCCACATTCACTGAATTTGCAAAATTGTTTTGGGTCTTCAAATTCATCCAGAATTTGACTGCTTCTCACCGCCTCCACCACCATCTTTTTCCCTCTTACCATTAATTCTCACCTAGATTATGACAATAGCTGCCTGTGGCCTGAATTATTGTAGCCTCTTGCCAAATTCTACACAAATGGTCAATCAAAATAAGAACTGAGGAATGACCAATGGACTTGGCGATGTGGAGGTCACTGGTCACCTTGACAGGACAGTTTTCACTGGATGACAGCCTGGGAAGAACTGGATCCTGAGAGAACTGCATTAGCTCTGTAGCAGACTCTTGTGTTGTCTCCTTCTAGACTTCGTAATAACAAAAGTTCCCATTTGTGAGCCTTGGCATTTGCCTTTCCTTCTGCCTGGACCACCATTCCTCCAGTCAAGCCTGTTCATGGTATCTGTTAACCTGAGCTTTCAGATTTCTTTTATCAAACTACTTAATGTAACACTTCCTATTTCTTTTTCCATTATTTCCATTCATAGCATTTACCATTCTCTGAATGAATCTGTTTGACTCCCCAGCTTCTCGCACTCTAGAATGTAAGCTCCAAGAGAGCAGGAACTTTTTTTGTCACCGTATATAACCGTGCCTGGCATAAAGTAGATACCTAGTAAATATCTGCTCAATTATCAAACGATTTTCACCTCAAAGGCAAAAGTTAATTACCAATAACGAGCAAGTACACTCAATCTGAAGACTTCCGGATCCCAAAGCTAGGGCTCCGGAGCAGCCACCTACAACACGTAAGGCCCCTTTCTCAGAAGACTTACGGTAGCACTTCCGCCTCGCCCAACTCAAAACTCGGCAGAGGGGCGGAGGGCCTGTGTCATCAGCGTGCGCCGGCCTGCCCCGCGACGCGCCAGCGCCTGGCGCAGCCCTTCGCTCGCCCGGCCTCCCCCTCCCTGGTTCTGCGCTCGGGTTCCGCCATGGAATCCAACAAGGATGAAGCCGAGCGCTGTATCAGCATCGCCCTCAAGGCCATCCAAAGTAATCAGCCCGATCGGGCGCTCCGCTTCCTGGAAAAGGCGGAGCGACTGTACCCGACGCCGCGAGTTAGCGGTGAGTGTGAGGCGCAAAAGAGACACGGGGGACATAGAACTGTTGGGGGGAATACGGGAACGGACCGACGGGAGCGGTTGGCGGAGGGGGAGGGGTAGCGGGGCGCGGCTACGCCTGCGCGCTGAGGCGCGCGATAGCTGTCGGGAGGGGTAGTCTTTGAGTCTCGCGCGTCTGCGGGAAGCTGGACACCTGAGGACAGGGGCAGCTGAGACTTCAACCTTCGGCGTGTTTGAGGAAAGTCCTGGGATGTCAGGTTTCCTAGAAGGAGATGCGGTGGCAGAGCCGGCTAAAGGAACTCACCTAGAAGCGAAATCGAACTACTTTTCCCAAGGGGCTGTTCGGTGGCCCAGAGCCAGTTGCCGGCCTGGGAAACATTATAGTTTAGGAAAATAAACATAACTCTGTCGGGCGGAGAAAGGGGTCCTAAAGGGGGAAAGATCCGACCCTCGGCGCCCCGGAAAAGCGACTCCACAGCTTCAGGCCCTCGCAGGTCTCTTGTGGAGGGCCAGACACCACTGTGGCGAATACCCAGTACCCCTTCGCCACCCCTACGCCCCTCACCCCCTCCGACTGACCCTTCATCTGCCCGTGAGACCCGGGCTGATGACGTGTACACGGCGCCAGCCTCTGCCCCAGCCCCGCTTCCCCTGCGGGCTGTGGCTAGCACGCCGCCAGGGCCAGGGATCGAGGATTAATTGGAGGAGGGACGCAGTATTCATCCATTCACCCCACTATTCATTCCTCACTTTACCCAGGAGCCCTCCTTTTTATTTCTTGAAACTAAATTTTCAGAGAAGTATTTTGTTTGTTTGTTTGTTTGGGGTCTTTCTGTCTTTTTGAGACAGGGTCTCTCTATGCAGTTGAAGCTGGCCTTGAGCTCACTTTTGTAGCCCAGGCTGGTCTCGAACTCACACCAATCCTTCTTCCTCAGCTTCCCAAGTGCTAGGAATTTATAGGCATGCACCACCATGCCCGGCTTCAGAGAAGATTTTCTTAATCCGAACTGGAAAAAAACAGACTGTGACTACCATTAACTAAACTGGTTGGCATATAACAGGCTCTCAGAAGATCCAGCTCTCACCCTGACTACTGCTATGTGACTGTTCAGAGCTTGGGTTTCTTCAAGGAAGATGAGAGGGTAGGCACAGGTAGTGTGAATAACCATAATACCCACAAGGCTTTTCAGGGTTGAAAGCTCTTTCACATGCATTTTGTTACCTGAGCCTGTCTCGGGGACACAGGCAAAGATCATTATCTTTGTTCTGTAGATAAAGAAACATCTCTGAAGTAAGGGACTTGCCCAAGATTATACAGCTAAAAATTGGAAAGTCCAGTGGCTTTGAATTTTTTAAAAGGAAATTAAAGAGCAACCTTCAGCCTCATCTTCCCTGTGCAGTTATGATGTGGGTAAAGGGGGATTCTGGCAGGAGAGGTGACCTGGAACACCTGAACTTTCCTCCCCCCTAAGGAAGTTGATCTTTGGCCTGCTGGCCATCTCCTGCAGAGGGTTTCAGTTTGTATTTGGCAGGAGTTCTAAAGTAACCTGCTGAAGGACTTCATGTGAAATCAGTCACTTTAAGTGGAGAGCATGGGGGTGGCCTCCAGCTGTCATCTGAATGGGAGCTCAGTAGCAGGCAGCCACAAAAGGACAGTGACAGTAGTCATGCAGGAAGAAAAAACTGATCTGGGGGCCTGGCAGGATGGCTCAGTGGTTTAAAGCACCTGCTTAGGAAAGCTTAGGCAGCTGCAGGGACCAAGGTTCCATACCCGGCACCACATGCTGCTCCAGCCCTGCCCTCAGGGCAGGCTGAGCCGGCCATAAAAATAAATAAATAAACAAAAGTTCTGAAACAAGAAAAAAAAAAAAAAAACACCTGGAGTGGATGACCTCCAATAGGGAACCTCCAAATGATATAGGGAAAACCGAACCCCAATCTGAGAAGTACCTGGGATGAGTTCGTTTTCTCTAAAACCGAAGAATGAATTTTAGGAACAAACGGAAGTAATGAGCAGAACATATTTATTGAGAGAAAGAAAGCTCCTGTCTGAGAGAGGGACAGGAGGGGGGTCTCCGAGTGGGTGCCCCCCCCCCCAGCAAGCTCTCTCTTCCAGGGACTTTTATAGAGAAGACATGGGAACTCGCTTAGGTGGGTATGAGGTGGGATAAAACTGTGGTCAGCCAGTGAGATTACAAGCACCATTGCTCAGGTAAAATTGATTAACATTGGGATCCAATGGGAAGGCAAGTCACGTAGCAAGGGGGCAAGAACACCACCTATTAAACTTGGGCTCTGGGACTCTAGGCTCTTTCAAGGTGATTGATACTCATTTAGCATATCAATCCCTGATGCCCATTTTTAAGGAACTATATAGTTGCTTTTAATTACTCCTGTCTTAAGATCTGGCCCACAGCGGAGTAGTGTCAGTCTCTAGTCATAGAGTCACAAGGTCTGGCTGAAAGTGAAGGAATGTCTGTCTCTAGTTGTAGAATCACCTCGTCTTCCATGTTGTCCTTGAGGGCCTGGCCCTGTCTGACTGCCTATAATATTTCTGTCTTAACTCAGCTGCCTATAACAGTAGGACCTGCGGCCTCTGTGTCAGGTCAAGAGCTTGGAATGGTATCCTTCATAGGGTTCCAGCAGTGGAATTTGCACTGGACAAGAGCGAACTGCTGTATATTTATCATATTTGTGCTCTCCTGGAAAGAGTATATGCTTCGTGCATCTGTGTAAGCTTCCTCTTGTACCACCTGGCGCCCAGCACTGAGCTGCCAAGGCCCCTGGGGCTAGTGTGAACCAGAGGAGGGAAATCTCAGTTAAAAAACATTAAGTGGTCATCTTTGTTTTTTGTTTTTTTTTTTTAATTAATTTATTTTTTTCTTGTTTCAGAACCTTTATTTGTTTATTCACTCACCTCCATGGCCGGCTCAGCCCACCCCAGGGCAGGGCCGGCACAGCACGTGGTACCAGGGATCAAACCACGGTCCCCGAAGTCGCCCAAGCCCTCCCAAGCAGGTGCTCCAGACCACTGAGCCATCCCGCCGGGCCCTATGTGGTCATCTTTGGATGCTTTGGGTTTGAACTGCTTTCAGCCATATATTCACTGCAACCATTTAAAAAAAAAAAAAAAAAAAGAAATTATTTGCTTGTTTGTTATAGGGTCTTGCCACGTAGTTCAGACTCATAGTGATCCTCCTGTCTCAGCCTCCCCAGTGCTGGGATTTCAGGGGTGTGCCATCATGCCCAGGGCTCTAGGGCTAGAACTTGAGTCCTAGCACTTGTCAGGCAAGCACTTAGACTGCTGAGCTATCTCCCCACCCCTACCACCAATTTTTTTGTAGAGAAGCTTTTTCATTTTGTTTTATTCTGTTTGCAAAGTCCTGTGCTTGGTGTTAAGTGGTACAGCAGACACATGATTCATTGCCTCAAAGAGCTTACAGTCTACCAAAGGAGACAGAGATGCAGGAAACAGCATTGCAAAGTAGAAGATAATAGCAGTGACTTTGCAAGCATTAAGCACAGTGTTGGATTCTAGGGACTTAAGAGTAGTCATGGAAGGGGCCGAGGAGATAACTTTGTGGCACAGGTGCATGCCTGGCAAGTGTAAGGTTGTGAGTTTGAATCCCGGTCCCACAAAAGAAAAAAAAGAGTGGTCATGAAAAATCCAGTCCCTGCCATTGTGGGTTCACAGTCGTGGGGAGAAAGGACTGTGGAGGCAAGGCAGGTGTGGCGAGCAATTTCCTGAACATTAAATTATAAGCAGTGTAGTTTGTAGTGTTGTGGCAAGGGCACACTGTCATCTTGCCAGGCTCAGGCGTGGTGGCTCACACCTGTCTACAATCCCTGCACTTGGAAGGTTAAGGTGGAAGGATCATCACAAGTTCAAGGCCAGCCTGAGCTGCATAGTAAGACCCAGTCTCAAAAGAAAAACTTGCTATCTCACTGAGGGAAAGCCTTTAGGAAATAGGACAAAAAGCAGCATTTGGGCCAGCGAGATAGCTCAGTGGTCTAAATCACCTGCCTAGGCAAGCTTATGCAACCACAGGGACCACAGTTCCATCCCCAGCACCACATGCTATGCCAGCCCCACCCCCAGGGCAGGCTGAGTTGGCCATAATATAAATAAAGTTTAAAAAAAAAATGAGGCAGCATTTGGACTACACTTTGAAACAAGTCATGAGACTCATGGAGGAAGTCATGAGAGCTGGGAAAGGAATGCTGGGAAAAGATCTGGAAACCAAAAGTCATAAGAGGTTTTGGGGAAGGGATTAGATGTAGCAAGATTACAAGGCAGTGCAAGTGAGAATATGTATAGAGGATTCAAGTTGGAAAGTGAAATGGGGCCAGATCATGGCACTCCTTTTCCACCAGACCAAGAGACCCACTTCATTCTGTAGTTAGCAAGAAAACCTGTTGAAGTTTGTCCTGTTCTCTCTGTAGAGGGGTGAGAGAGGTATGAGAGACTCAAAGCAGGAAATAGTTGGAAGACAATAGCCATAAGCAGGTTAGAAACTCTGAAGGCGTAGCCAGGCGGGGTGGCACACACCTGTAATCCCAGCACTCGGGAGGCTGAGGCGGGAGGATCAGTGCGAGTTTGAGACCAGGGCTACAAAAGTGAGCTCAAGGCCAGCCTCAACTGCATAGCAAGACCCTGCCTCAAAAAAAAAAAAAAAAAAAAAAAAATTCTGAGGGCCTGAGGGTAGGGTAAGAGTAGGTCACTGGGGAGGAGGCACCAAGCTTTTCGAGAGAGGGAACACTGCTCAGGAGAATTAGCTGGAGGGCGGTGGGGTGCTGGAAAATGAGTGGAAGCTCTGACGGTGAAGAGACCCAAGGTGAAGAGGTAGAGCAGGATAGATCACCCAGGGTGCTGTCCGCATGGGGCCCAGGAGGAAGCTCCAGGTTCTGGGTGAAAGTGTTGCTGATAGCTGGTGCTCACTGGAGTGAGCATGACCAAGGGCACTGTGCAAAAGGGTGGGCCATGGAGGAAAATTGCTTTGGGCACAGCAGGGAGCCGCACCTGCCTTTCACCAGTGGTTAGAGGTAGAGGAAGCAACAGAATGAGGCAGAGCCATGGCAGGAGGAGGAAATCCCAGGAGAGGGCAGCTGTAGCCACGGGAAGCATTGTCAAGGAGGTGGTGAGTGCTGTTGTGCCGCAGCGGCTGCATGGGAAAAGGCCAAGGCAGGATGTACCTGGGTGTGATGGAGGCCATCAGGGGAGACCTGGGAGAAGCATCAGGAGGGACAGAGCCCCACAGTGTCAGCCTCAGGGAAAGGGCAGGGAAGTGGGAGAACAGAGACCCCACTGGCAGGATGGTTGTATTATGAAGCAGTAGTGGGGCCATAAATTGGGACACCACACAACACAGGTGAGAGAACCAGCTCATTCTTATCATTCTCCATCTCCCGGCTCCATACTGCTGCCCAGGCTAAGGGTGGAACTCAGCCCAGCCCGGAGCTATGTCCCCAGTCCCCAGCCTTTTTTTTTTTTTTAACGCAGGGTCTC
>PVJA010039332.1:0-19213 GCA_004027025.1 Myocastor coypus | reverse complement strand
GGAGAGTTTTGCCGGGTACAATAGTCTGGGCTGAAAATTGTTTTCATGGAGGACTTGAAGCACTCTGCTCCATGCTCTTCTTGACTTCATGGTTTGTGAAGAGAAATCTGCTGTTATTCTGATGGGTTTTCCTTTAAATGTGATCTGTTTCTTTTCTCTAGCAGCTTTTAGTATATTATTCTTCAGCTGGATTTCTGGTGTCTTGACTATTATATGTCTTGGCGTGTTTTTAGTTGGGTTGATGTTATTTGGGGTTCTGTAGGCTTTAGTTACCTGAATGTCTGATTGTTTTCTCAAATTTGGGAAGTTTTCTGCTATTACTTCTGTCCATATTCTTTTGATATCATTTGTATTGACTCCTTCTTTCTCTTTTGATTCCCATTAATCTCACGTTGTTCATTTTCGCATCATCTTGCAGATGATGAATTATTTTTTCCTGCATTCTGGGTGTTTTTAAAAGATCCTTTCTTACTCTTTCACTGCCTGCAACTGTGTCTTCAAGGTTGGAAACTCTATCTTCATTTTTGTTCACTCGGCTCTTCCAACTTGTGATCGAGGTTTTATTTTCTTGTATATCTCTTTGAAACTGTTTCATGTGATCTATGTCTTTCCTATATTGCTCCGTCAGGGAGTCCGTCATTTTTCTATTCTCCTCTAATTTTTTATCGATGTCTTCTTTAATCGTATTGAAGTCTGTCATTATGGTTATCCTTTCTCTCTCTAATACAGAGATTATTTCTGTTCTGTTCTCCTTTCTACTTTTGTGTAGTTGTTCCCCTACTTGTGATGCTATTGATTTAGGCATATCTTTGTCAACTTTAGATATTATTTCTGCTTTGATGTCCTCTATACGGTTCTCCAGCCATTTTTCCACTTCATGTATTTCTTTTTTTACTTCAGATGTTATCTTTGATCTCAGTTGCTCTATAAGTTTCTGCACGTGTGTGTCTGCCTCAGATGCTACCAATTCAGAGGTTTCATCTGTATCATTCTCATTTTCTTCCGAGATAGTGTCTTCTGTATTTGGTTTGGGTGGGCACAGGTCCTGAGATTGCCTCCTACTCCTTGTTGTTATCATTTTGTATGGAAGTGACCTCTGCATTTTGGTGGTGTTATGCTGTGTCTATGGGCGTTTGGTCTGGAGACTCCCAGGTGGTTCTTCTACAGAGGTTCCTGACTATTGTGTTGGGGCTCTGGCTGCTAGTTTTTGTGAATCCTGGTGGATGTCGTCTGTAGGTGGAGGTAGAGCTTTGGGATTGAATAGTCCTGGTAGGCTCGTGGACCAGATCGGTTGCCACACGGGCTATTTGATGGGTTCGGTGCTGGAGCTTGGGCTGGAGGGGTTCAAAAAAAAAAAAATAAAGAAAAGGGCGGGGGCGGGGGCGGGAAGGCAGGCCAAGCATCCGGACCCAGCCGGCGTGCAGGCTCAGCTCCCAGCGGTGGGGTTTGGGTCTGGCTGGAACAGGAAGTTAGTGGCAGGAACGCAGAGGCGGGTCAGAGGGGCGCAGGGAGCTTACCCGCGGCGGACGCGCAGGCTCAGCTCCGCTTCTTTTATCTTCTTCCCACTACTGCCCATGGGAGTGGTCTCCCATAACAACCAGATCTGGAATGGACCCAGAGGATGCTGAGGTCTGTCTGTTGGGCTGTGTGCAGTAGGAAGTCTCTCCCCCATGCTGGTGCCTGTGATGGGTGGGGCCGGAGCAGGTGCAGGTCAGTCTGGCTGGTTGTGTGGAGCAAGAAGTCTCTCCCTCACCTGTTCCTGGGATGGTTGGGACTGGAGGAAGTCCCAATATATCAAATGCTTTAACTGTTGAAATGTAGGTCTTATGAGATAACATCGCAGAAAAATGAAAAAATAAAAAGGAAAAGGGGGATAAGAATAACAAGACTGCTCCTGGACTTTGTCTGAGATGTGAAAAATGATAAACACTAATGAATGCTGATCCAAACTTGAAAAGAATGGCCAACCCTTTAGAAAATTGGCCCACCATCCTGTGGCCTAGAAATGAACAGTATGGAATAACCACAATTTTGGTTCACCAGTCCAAATTTCAACTGACCATAGGTCCTAAGATCTTTGGCGTGTAACCTCTGCAAGGAATGCTGCAAGGGCCGCATTCCAGCTGATGCCTGTGTTGTCTTAGATTTTGCTCCGAGATTTTTAAGTTTAAAGAATTCATGTTGGATTTTTTTTGACTCATTACCCATAAGATAATCTAGGTTTGACTGTAGGAAGAAGTAGTATGATTAACCAAATATTTTTGTACATTTGGGAATTGTTGATGGTGACTTTAAAGGGGAAATCTTATATTTACTACTAAACCTTTTCAAATTAAAACACAGCAATGAATTGAATAGCTATTAATTTTGTCATATATAAAAGGGAGAACTTTTCCCTATGAAATTCACATGTCTTAATAGACCTCACTTGGCAGTATACACTATGAACTTTTTAAATTCTACAAAACATTAAAGTGCAACAGAGAGCAATTCTATCAGGTAAGAAAAAAAGTCTAATGAGTCCTTTAGAGAGATCTTTATATTGGAGAATGAAGGAGGCCCAGTACATTACTAACCTCAAGCAGAGTGTATGCTCATGATTTTTTTTAGATTTTGCTAAGTGACCTATTTAAGTACCAGAGTGTACTGTTAGCCTGTACCATGAAGTTAGATCTGTCGATGTTAACAAGACTAGATCCAGCCTCAGGCTCATTCAAGAACTGACCAAATGGAAATCCAAGGTTTAAGTAAGTGACAAAATATATAAAAATAACTGACTTAAATTATACTATCATTAAGACAAAAATACAAAATGAAGAATATGCAGATTAAATATTGAAGATTTTATTTATTCCAAATGTTTCTAATAAGATATTTCCACTAACTAAAAATATGAAAATCTGGGTAGTCCATTTTAATTACGAATTTCTAGAAATGATAACATAGTTAGTTGTAATTTAATTTGGCCTAAAATCTACTTCAGTGGACTTTTTTTATAAAGATGTTTGTTTGTGTATCCTGTGTGTTTTTTTAAAAATGTGTTTGTTTGCCATCTGTGAACAGCTATCCCTCTTTTCTTTCTTGATCATTTTCTTAAAATACAATTTGGGATATAGATTTCAAAGCATGCTTTTTCCTAAATTACCAGAGAGTCTAAGTGACATCAAAATACGTTTATACATAGTTCATTGTAGAGTTTAAACCAATTGAACAAAAATGTCTTAAGTGGAGAATAATTATTAGAAAGTACTCCAACTGATGAATAGAAGGGAGGCCAAAGCTTGTACATTAATCAGAGCTCTTGATAATTTCAATAGTCTATTAGGAGTCTCCCTCAATAAATTGGATATTGGTTAAAAGATAAAAGTGGGACTTCTGACCAATGCAAACAGGCCATCTTTCCACTCCTACCTTATAAGAAGGCAGAAACATGCCTTCTTCCAATGGAACAAAGAGTGCTCTCATAAGATATGGTCCAAGTGGCCATGAGCTCTCATTAACATATATAGGAACTATAGAATCCCACAAATGGAGCACCCATTTCAATGGAAGATTAGGCACATAAGCCCATTAACTATAATTAGCATGAATACTTATGGGAAATAAAAGCAGAGCAGCTATTGCAAAAACCAAGTTAGTACTATCCTTCTAACAAATATATATGTGTGCTATTTTCTAGATTTTAGACAAGTGAGCACCCAAATTTCTTCTCAGATATTTCTCTTGGTCAATCAGTCTTTATAGCAGAAGATCTATTTAACAGTTGGTTTTAAAAAATTAATGTAGGGCTGACCAGGTAGCTCAGTGGATTAAATGTCTGTGTAGGCAGACGCAGGGACTGGATTCAATCCCAGGCCTGCTGCCAGCCCTGCCACTGGAGTAAGCCTCATGATTGATACTGGGTGTGGTGATGTGTGCCTGTAATCCCAGCACTTGGGATGCTGAAAACAAGAGGATCACGAGTCCAATTTCTGCAGCGATACACTGTAGAGCCTGTACTAAATACATTTTAAAAATTAATTAATCAATTAAGAAAATTTAACAGACAAATTTAAAAAATTAATGTAAATAGAGCTTTTCTATAACAGGTCTTGATGTATTTATGTGTATTCCCATGCCAATTCTCTCTTTCTGGTTCTATGAGCATTTCTTTTAAGCTTCTATTGCTTCATTCTGTAAATGTCCCTGGATATTCTAATATTTAAATCTCTATAGAATGCTTACAGAAGAAAGATACATATTTTTTACAGAAATTTAGAAATCAAAACCATATATAACATTGTAGCAAGACAATCCTGTTGACATTTTGTGATATATTTGAATTTTTGTTTTGACATAACACTTTTAACCTATCATCTTTGTCGAATACGTAAGTCGTTACCTAACTAGTGATCCTTAAATATGATGCACCTCACAAGTTATTATTATTATTGCTGCTGTTGTTTAAAGACAGAGGTTTGAATTCCAATGAGCAATCTTTGTTTTCATATTGGGAAACCTGTACACCTGGAATCAAGGAAATGCTTAATACATTGAGATTAAAAATAGAGAATTACCATACATATGCAAAAACCTTTGTTTTAATTTAACCTTGTCTCAAAACCATCTTTAAAAAGAAAACCTTATTGTATTTTTTAAAATATAGCCGGGCGTGGTGGCTCATGCCTGTAATCCCAGCACTTGGGAGGCTGAGGCAGGAGGATCATTGCGAGTTCGAGACCAGCCTGGGCTACAAAAGTGAGCTCAAAGCCAGCCTGAACTGCACAGTGAGACCCTGTCTCAAAAAGCCAAAAATAAAATAAAATAAAATAAAATAAAATATGAGGGAGTTTCCTAAGAGACTATTGAGATTACTGGGAGCTCTCTATTAGTGAACGAAGTTTGTCACCCTTCCATTCATCAACTGAAATCCTCTCTAATAATTACTGTCCATGGGCTGGTCAAATAGCTCAGTAGATTAATGTGCCTACAAGCAGGTGCTGGGGCCCGGGGTTTGATCTCCGGGCCTCCCATGCCAGCTCTGCCCCCAGGTTGCACTGAGAGGTCAATTGAGACTGGGCATGGGGAACACACTTATAATTCCAGCTCTTGGGAGGCTGTAAATAAGCAGTCACTGTGAATCCCATCTAGTAGTGAGACCCTGAATACCCTGTAGACCCTTCCTCAAAAAAATACAAATAAAGCCAAATAAAATGATTATACTCTAAGAAATTTTTGCTTAATTAGCTTAAATGTTTTGATGAACTGTGTATAAAACCTATTTTGATATCATTTAGACTATCTGGTAATTTAGGAGAAAGCATGCTTTTAAATCTATATCCCAAATTATACTGTGAGCAAATGAGTCAAGAAAGAACAAAGAGGAATGGCTGTTCACAGATGATACACATATATAAAAAAAATGCACAGAACCCACAAACAAGCATCTTTGCAATTCAAGAGCACACTCATTGGAATCAAACTCATTTTCTTTGGGAAAATATCAATGATATTTATTAAATCATGGCAGTATTACTGCTGGGGAGTTATAGTTACAATAGCACATAGACTCCACATTTTTACAACAGTTGAAAGAAATATATGGGAAATCATTATTGCAAAATATCTGATGAAACTGAACAACTTAATCCTTTACATGTTGTAAAATGGTTTGGGGAAGCTCTACAATTGTACTCATGTACTGTTTTTGTATATTTTGTGCAACCTGGTGGAGAAAACAAGGTCTACAACAGTCACTAAATCAAAAATCTGCTATATTTCAGTATTGCTTCATAAAATGCAGCATAAACTAAAAAATGTATATACTATATGATTCATGACAAGTTTCTAAGTACAAAGTTCAGGGAGAACAAACAAGAGGAGGTTTTACTTGGCAGCAAGCTGTCAGGACAGAACAATCCTGTTTGTTTTCTCAAAGCTGTCTTAAGTGACCAGGGGATAAAATATTGTATACTTTAAAGTCTTGGATAACAGCAATATGTGACTGACAAGGATCTCATGATTTAGAGGGGTTCTGGTACATTGCCCTTTGTCAATGATTTGTACTTTCTAAGCTTCTCAATAGAAATGCTGTGCTTGCTCATTTGGGGTCTTAGACAGACAAGAATCCTGAGACCCATGGGGGCAACTCATCTAGCCTTGCTGTCATTCTTCTTGTGGCTCCAATCTGTTTGTAACATGCCATTCTCAGCATTTATCATATTGTTGAAGCTCAGTATATATATGTATCTATACTGTCATGAAAAAGCAATATGATAGACTGAAAAGGCTTTTCATGATAGATTGAAGAGCATCAAGTGTTATGAGGTGTTGGTTAGCAGTCACCATCTGTAAACAGGTATCTGTAGGATGCAGTGAGATATTTGCATAGGGTAGTAGTGAGATACTACATATTTCATGTAAAGTGACCCATGGCTTGAATGGCAGTGAGTGTTAAGAAGATTGCTGGTGTCCTATTGGGTTTAAGATCCTCAAGGTGAATTATGGTGCTAAGGCACTGGTGTCAACCCACTGAGTTGTACGCAGAATGTAGAGATACCGGATAACTGCCACAAAGGGCAATTTACTTGAAGTGTATACATGTGAAGGGAAAATTAGTAATATTTCAGGATGCCAGGGAATGGGCTAGAAATAAAGGCTGTGAGCTTGAGTTTGATGATGCTTATAAAGGGTGAAGTACATTTTATAAATGGGATCGGAAGAATATCTAGTTTTTTTTAAATTCGGGACCAGGGTTAGAACTCATGACCTTGCAGTTGCCAGGCAGGCACTTGTGCTGCGGAGCTATCTCCCCAACCCTTCTAGAACTTTTTGTCTACAAAATATGAAAGTGAAATGGCATAGGAAAATAATGATACATAAATAATCTGCAGGCCTGGGTACCAGTCTTAGCTTACATCCTTATCTACTATTGCGTGACCCTGAACAAGTCATATCCTATACAGGCCTGTCCTATGAGAGCCTCAGATTTCTTATGTTAATAGATGGGCATTTTATTGCCCTGCCTACCTTACAGACCTGTTGTTGTTGGCGGTGAAAAATGAAATAATACATAGCAATATATCTACCATGTGAAAAACATACATATGTTAGAGCAATTATTTGATTTTGCCACTCTTGATTCCTGAGTAGCTAAGTATCAAGAGATAACTTGTTGAACAGTGGAAAGGAACCCATGATTAGAGAACAGAAAATTAATCTGGAGATGTACAGATACCCTGCAATCAGACTGCTGGTCTTATCAATGAGTTGGAATGTGGTGGATAAATGGAGAATGAAGATTGTTTGCATCCCAGCTGGGTTTTCACCTCAGCAGAAGCAGACCCAAGGCTGATAAATGGCGGAGTTTGATCTACATTCTCACATGTGATCTCATCATTACTAACATCGATCCCATCACTGGTCTTAAATACTTCATAAACAATGGACAGTTTCTAAGAGTAATAGGAATAGCTTCCCAGTGATGGGTCAGATGCAGTGGGTTGAAATATCTCCTGCATTGACTGGGTAAATATGCGAAGTAAAATTAATGAAATTCTTTGTACCTCAGCTTACTCAGAGTGAGATATGAATAATAACTGAATCAAATTCAGAATGCTGTTATAAGGATTTCAAAAGCTAATACATATATATTAACCTCCTGAAAAAGTACCTGAAATATGTAAATAAGAGATGTTATCATTTTACATATAGTTACTATTATCAACAGAAGAATTCTGGCCTAGTGAGAAACATCTGGAAATAGTCCAGAGTCCTGAATCCCCCCTTCCTGTTTACATTTCTTAGGTAGACATTCTCCATATTACATGGCGTTGTTTGTATAACTGTGTTTTCATGTAAGTAAATAGCCCTGATAACAAAGGCGATAATTTATCTGAAGAAATAAATAGGAATTCTAAAACACAGTGGAGAAACTGAGTGGCACTGACCACATTAAAGCCACATAGTGCAAAAGAAAAGAAATGTTAAAATCCTCCAGTAAAGATTGGGTATTATTTTCAGAATAGATAATAGATGCTGCACAGAAAAAAAAGTAGAACAGTTCTTTCCAGTACACCCTGCTATGAGATTTACTGGATATATGACCTTAGATGAGTAACTCAAGTTTTCCAAACTTTACTATATAACGAGATTAATCTCACCCCTACTAACTCATTTTGTCCATAATTATAAGGGTTAAAATAGTAGACTGTGGGATTTCTTTATGCACAGTTAGCCCTGTAAGAGCATGAAGGCCAATGTTATCTTCCGGTTGATTTCTCCTGGCTTTAAAACATCTGTCATTGTCACTATTTATTATTTGTCTAAATTGATGTGTTTTGAAAAAATGGTCTTCTTGAATGAATTCAGGAAAATATTAGTCAAAATAAAAGGCAGTCTGGACTTCTGCAGATTCTGTTAATCACATCACCTCAACTGAGCGCGCTGTCATTTATCATTACTCTGTGTTGATTACATGTCAGCCAGTATTTAGTCCATTTCATGTGAGTCCTACCAACACTAATTCATCCTAATTTCCAAGACTCTGTACCTCTGTGGCAGAGCAATAGGGATCTTGTTCAAGAACATTTTTCCCCCTGGTTGACAGTGTGATCTCATTTCTTTTTGTCTATTCTGCTGGTTGTGTGGATGAGAGCACTGCAGCTGATCTCTGCCAGTGTGCTTATTCATAGCAAACTATTGGGTAAAAGTCATCTTGTTCATATCTCTAAAAAATATGCCATAATTTCATCAGAAATAGCAGTGATCTGAATGAATCTCAGAATGGTCCTCTTGACACTTAAAGGATGTACTGCACTAGAGGCTCCGGCATAATTTGGAGTAGTATTTCTGTGATTATATTTACACCAGCAGGTTAATAGTGCTTTGTGTAAAAAATTAATACTGCACACTGTCCTTGATGAGCCCTCATAATCATGTTCAAGGGTAGGCATTATAATACCGCCCTACAGACAAAGAGAGTAGAGTTCTCAGAGGAAAGTGTTTGGCATAGGTAGTCAAAGATATTTTTGGCTCTTTCAGGTTCTTATGAGTTTGCTCACAAGTTGGATAAGCTACACAATTTCACAAAAGAGCCTGTAAGAATTTTTAGTGGAATTGTGCTGAATCTTTAGATTAATGGAGAGATAACCGATATCTTTACAGTATTCTGTGTTCTATCCCATAAACATAGCATCTCTTTTTCTTATTTCCCACTCTTTCTAAACAGTACTTTAAATCTATGTGTATCCATTTAAATTCTTTTAGATCATTTCTAAATATCATAAATGTTTTAGTTGCTTCTTATTTAAAAATTTCAGTGGTTGATTGCTTTTCCTCTTCTATGAAACTATAAATTTTATATATTAATCTTATGCCAGGAAATCTTATTAAAGCCATTAATATGTTGTAGTGGCCTTTTCCTGGATTTTATTGAATGTTTTAAGTAGAAGTGATGTGTCTGTGAATGAGAATAATTTTGTTCTTGTCTTTATGTTTGGCATTTTTAAATTTACCTACATTTGAATCTTGTTTTTCATGGGGATTATGCTCTATTCATGTAGAATACTAAGATAGTGAACACTGAGCCAACCATTGTTTTTAGGGGGAAATAAATAGCTAAGTTCTTTCCTTGAAGTTAAAGTCAGCACTGTCACCCCCATAAAAGGAAGATTATCTAACGTTGGTATGTTCTCTGTAAAGGATGCCAACGCTTCTTTTCTTTTCTTCTTTTTTTAAAAACAGGGCTCATTGTGTAGGTCAAGCAGGCCTTGCACTCACTATATAGCCCGGGCTGGCCTCAAACTCAAGGCAATCCCCTGCCTAAGACCCCTGAGTGCTGTGCTCCCACACTGAGCTAAAACCCCTCTTCTTTAGAGCAATAGGTAGCATTTCTAGTATGTGGTTGTCCAAAGCCTCCACTACCACTAAGAAAAATCACCAAAAAATGTGAAAACTATGGAACCAAATAGGCCATGAAAAAGACACTTGTTTAAACAATAAGAAATGAAACAGAAAGCTGAGCATAGGCCCCGATGGGGAATGTCACATTAATCAACTCAGTTATGTTTTGTCATTCTGAGTATATGTGTCGATGATGAGAAAGTGGTTTGGAGTTCTGTTAAAATTATTTACCACGTGATATTTGTTATGTCAATCTTTACCTTACTTTGTGTTTCTTTAGCTCTTTGTTTCCTCGTGAAGAAGCAAGGATTATTTAATACCTTTATTTCATCTAACGTGGGAGATTTTAAGAAACTGCCAAACTCTATTTCAAAGTGATTATGACAGCGTTAGTTCATTTTGGTGGTGTACAAGTGTTCTCTTTTTTTACATTTTCAAATTATTTGTTTAATAGGTTGTTATATTTTCAGTTATTCCCTGACTGAAGTCTCTATTCCCTGACTGTAGTCTCTATGGTTTAGTGTGCATTTTTCTAACAAACAATATTATCTTTTACATTTGTTATTCAAGCTGCACAATTTTTATTGGTACAGTGTTAAAATTTTCTCAATTTTTAATTTGATAATTTTCAACTATTGAATTTCGTGTTTAAAATTTTCTGTATAATTTATCTTTATCATGTATATCAGTTGTATGTATATTGTTTAAATCTTTGGATATTTATTTATTTGTTGTTTTGAGAAACAGAAGCATTGAGTTTGTTTTTCTTTGTTGGTTTAGTTTAGTTTAGCATTGTTTTTATTTTTGAGATAAGATCTTGTTCTGTTGCCAGGCTGATCTTAATTTTATGGGATGAGGTCATCCTTCAACTTTGGTACCCCAAGTATCTGAGACTGTAAGCATTAGGTACTATCATTACTAGGGTGAACAGAAGTTTTCCATTAATCCTTTTATACTGGTCTTTTAATTTTTCAACCCGAAGGGAAAACAGATGCGTCCATACAAATCGTACAAGTGAATATTCTTAATACCTTTAGTGAAAAACTGGAAGCAACACAAATGTGCAAAAGTAGGTGAATATATTAACAAAATTGTGGCATATCTATGAAATGGAACACAACTCAGAATTTAAAAGTGGGATTGAATATAATACATGCCATAATATGAATGAATACAGAAAATAATTACACTGCATGAGAGACACAGGATAATAAATTTTACAGGCTACATGATTTCATACATACATTAATCTTGATAACTCAAACTAATATATAGTGGCAGAAGTAGGTAAAAAATTGCTTAGGGATAGAGTATAGAAATAAGATGCATAGGTTGGCCAAATAGTTCCATGAATTAAAGTGTCTACAAGCAGGTGCAGGGGCAGGGGTTTGATTCCTGGCCTGTCATACTGGCCCTGCCCTAAGAAATTTCTGAGAACACAATGGAGACTGGGCGTGGTGGCACACACTTGCAATCCCAGCTCTTGGGAGGCTACAAACAGGCGGATCACTATGAGTTTGGTCTAGTAGTGAGACCCTGAACACCCTGTAGACCCTTCTCCCCACTATGCCCCCACCCCAAAAGATGCAAAGGGATAAAATAGAAGATGAAATTTTGGGGAAATTTGCTATATTTATTGTGCCAATATACATGAAGTATAGATTACTTTCTTTTAAGTCATAACTTACATACTTTAAATTTATGCAGTTTGTTGTGTGAAAATTATTTCATAAAGCTTGGGGTTGAGCATGGATAGTGGAAGATTAAATTACAGGTAAGGTTTAATATTTGTAATTTGTATAAATTACAAAAAATTATTATATATTTAATAAAGAGAAAAGTCCAAAGGTTCCCAAACAAATTATTATAATAAATATGAAAAGAAATGGAAATGATGACTACTGTAATGATAATTTGATATCATTAATGTGATATCATAATGTGATAATGTGATTATTTCATATTACATATATGTAATATATATATATATATATATATATATTTATATATATGTATATAACCAAACTGTGGCCTACAAACATATTCAAAACAAGTATTATGTACCCATTAAAACATTTTAAAAAGGAGATTTATACATTATACCAGTGGAGAAGTAGATAAGCAATCATTGTCAGAGTTTATGAGTGAATAGTGAATTGAAGGATATAGGGATGTGGAAAAGTACATGCATGTTTTGTGGTAAAGTTGAAGGATTTTCTGAGTCATCCATCTAGAGTAGGATTTTTCCATCACAACTAAAAAATGTCAATAATAAGACTACATCTTTCAAACGTTGACTTCCATATCCTAAGTAATACACTTTTATTTTCACCACAGAAAATTTACCTTTTGATGTTTGCTTTTGTGTCTACAGGACATTATCTGTCTATAGTTGGTAACATGACTCTTACACTAATAGATTTACTGGTATGTTACAGGTAATAATCTGATCACCCACCCAGGCAAATGGCCTGTGTGTCCAGTAGCCTATCCTGTAAGTTTATGAGTGCAAAAGCTATGAGTCTCTTGAGTTATGTTTAAAAATCTTACCGTGTCTGGCCTTATTTTTTCCCTGGGTTGTATGAATTCAGAATGAGGGGTTAAGAGATTTTTACCATAAATTAGAGTGAAAAAAAAAACAAATAAAATCAGGAGAATTCTATAGACTTTCTGAGTGGTTGTTTAAACTAAAATTAGCTGGATATTTACCTGTATGAATAACTTCATGAAGTAAATTCAAATTATTAGAGAAACACAAATTTGGCATGTTGATTTGCATTTTGTGTAATTATTCATAAGGATATAGGCATAAGTAAACTTAAAAGAAGAAAAATTAGCCTAGGTAATTATGCATTTGACATTTATTTGCTCTTACATAAAATATTGAATTTAACAGGGAAGAAGGAAGGAATAGATTGCAAATGAAGGTGTAAAATGTACTGAAGGCCAATGAGTCAAAGGAAATTAACATATTTTCTTTTCCTTTGACATTTTAAAAAATTTTATTTTAAAGAATAAAGACAGACAATAGCAAAAATAAAGACAGACAACAAAGAAACTTACAGCAATACATATGGTACAGAATTTCAAAACAAAAATAGAAAATCAGCATGTTATATTACATATTGTTATTACCAAATCTGCTGCTCAAATTAACTCAACAGAATAAAAAGAAAACCTACAAACTGGGAAAAATGTATAGTTTATTCGTCCCTCTGACAAAAGTATTTTATCTAGAACATATAAACAATTACAAAATAGTCAGGCCTATCAAATTCAAAGACCCAATACAAAAATGGGCTTTGGCGATGAATATATACTTCTCAGAAGGAAAAATATAAATGACAAACAAACATATGAAAAAGTGTTCAACACTAGTGGTCATTTGAGAAATGTGAATTAACACCAAGATTCCATCTCACCCCAGAAAGTGATATAGGTATGCAAGATTGGTCAAATAATTAAACATTGACTCTTCTTTTTACCAAACTTTTATTTTTTTTTCTTTTCCTTTTCCTTTTTATGTTTAAATTTATTTTAAGGAAAGTATAATAATAACTGGTAAGACATCAGGAATGGTACACATTTGGAAGAACAAGATGAGGATATTCAACAATGGTTTGGTGTTGCACACTGTGGTCTTTGATATAATTGCTCAGATCATAGATATTAGCATACAGAGCTAGGCAAAGTGAACATTTTAAACATTAACTGCTACTTTCAAAAAACTGATAGAAATTAGTAGTACACTCATCTCAAGTTTCCTGTATATATATATTGTATGATTTTCCCCTCTTCCTTTGTTCCGTCTTATCTCCTTCCCTCATCTCAATTGTTTATTCCTTGGGTTCAGTTTTTTTCTCTTTTATTGTATCTACTGTAGTTTTCAGATTTTATTTATTGTTTCAGTTCTTACACTGGAGAGTCAGTGTGAAGTTTACACATGTGAGTATGATTTCTCTCACTTATGAGTATTGCCTCTAACTGTATCCTTTTATTGATGAAAGTCTTTCTTTCTTTCTTTCTTTCTTTCTTTCTTTCTTTCTTTCTTTCTTTCTTCCTTCCTTCCTTCCTTCCTTCCTTCCTTTCTTTCTTTCTTTCTTTCTTTCTTTCTTTCTTTCCTTCAGCTCACAATGTAGCCCAGGTTGGCCTCAAACTAGCTGTGACCCTTCTCCCTCTGGCTCATGAGTGCTAGGATTACAGTCGCATTCCATCATGCCTGGCCTAAAGCCTTTTATTTTCATATAATTATTTTAAAGGGAATTTCCATGTCCTATGAAGTACTTTTCCTTAAAGTGTTAATGTTTCCTTCAATGAAAAATATGAATTTATATAGTATGAAATAGAGTGACTAATATAACATCGGTTATAAATTTTAATGTATTTTTTCCAACACAGAAATACATGCTTCCTCCTCAACTTGAAAAATATATAGACTATCATTTTCACTTCAGCATCAAATTACAGGTTATGCTATCTTATACACTTGGAAAAGGCAAAAAG
Source organism: Myocastor coypus (assembly GCA_004027025.1). NCBI lineage: Eukaryota > Metazoa > Chordata > Mammalia > Rodentia > Myocastoridae > Myocastor > Myocastor coypus. Next base: position 4,828 of record PVJA010039332.1, on the reverse strand, counting down.
CTTAAGGGAGACATTTATGTTGTCTTCATGCTGAGTTGTTACTGAGTATTTAGCTTAGCAGGAAGAAATGGCAAAGACAAGCTTTTCCCCTATAATTTCCGTGCATAATATTTTATTTTGAAATTTCTAGCATTTCTTTGCATCATAGGACCAAAAGCTTTTTCTTTTAAATTGAAGCCCTTTATATTTAAAATATAGGCTTGAGTTGAGTTTTTAAAAATGAAATTTGGCCTTGGATAATCAACAGCTGCAAGTTTTTTCTTTTTTTTTTTTTAAATTGAGTTTTATGGTTAACACAATATTTAGTACATATCTTTCTAAAGATTATATGCAATGGATTTGTATAAGTTTATGAAAAGCAAAAGTAAAGATAAAGACTTTGGAAACCTAAAGGTTTTATGCAGGCAGTAGTCCCCCAGAGGCGGGAGTCACCCAGTGGAATGGATGATGAGGTGTTCTGGAAGCCTAGTGCAGCAAGGAAAATTAGCAATAAATATACTGCAAAGTGGAATCTAACAAAAAAGATGCCTTCATTCTTATCACCATTTACTTGCCATGCCAGTTCTGAATTGCCCTAGATTCTCCGAAATGTTGACTTTAAAATTTTCCCAATAAATTTGTTTTCTTTTTCCACATTTCAAATAGAGCTGCCATAGTGTTAATTCAGTTAAGATCACTTCTGCTCAAAGGTTCAGACTTATTCCTTGATAGTTGTCTTAGTTACTTTTTACTCATTGCTGGGCCAAATACCTGACACCCAAAATGAAGGAAGGAAAGATTTATGTAGCTCACAGTTTGTGGAGGTTTCAGTCCATATTCATCTGGCCCAAGGCTGAGTGGAACAGAGCAGAGAGCATCCAGTTCTTGGCAGTGGAACAGCAACAAACTGGTGACAGAGGCAGCCAACTAAACAGGGCAGCAGAGAGCAACAGCAACAGCTCTAGTCTGTCACTCTCTCTTTATATTCCTATCGGGCTCTTTGCCTTAGGATATCCGCCCTAGACCACACCCCCAGTCCCAGCCCTACTCAGCCCAATAATCCCATCAGTACTAAAACACATAATCCCAGTAACTCATGAGTCAAGTCTCAATCTATAGAAGCCCCGCCCAATCACTACATGAAGCTTTAGGGGGACAACTAGACATAAATCATAACAACAATAGTGATGCTTTATTCCACTGGTTTATACATTTTGGTATATAATGCAAGACACTTAATGCATCATAAAGTACTCTGAACGTATGGAAGAATCATTATTCAGGTGATATTCAACAAAGTATTTATTCCCCAACTAATATTCTGATATACTGTTAAAAGAAGCTACTATGATTTACTTCGTAGAGAATACAAAAAAGTCACTTCACATATTGTGCATATGTATATGTATGTATTTAACATGGTGCAATAAATTGAGTTTTGCACTTTAAAATAAATTGAAATCTGAATATGTATCATGTTAACTCTGCAATATAAAATAATGGCTTTTAGATATTTGTTTCCCGTACTAAAAAAAAGAGCCTTGGCTATCACTCAAGACTATTGAAAGGATTAAGTATGAAGAAATTGAGTCACCATATATTACCCAAACAAGGTGCACACTGAATTCTGTTATTTTGCTACCTTTTATAATTCAGTCTTTGAATTCTCTGTCATTTTGAAGCTGGTGGTATGATTTAGAATGTACAAATGAATATATTGGATATGAAACAGACAGTAACTCATTCTGATAATGACAGAAAATGGAATTAAATCATGATTCGGTTTAGGGATCTCTGAGTTTAAGTTTAGGGATTTAGCAGTTTATGATAGATTGTAAAATGGTAGAGCAGGTAGGGCTGGGAAAAAACACACATCAAACTCTCCAATCTATCTCTCATTTCAGAAGGCATTTCTCCATAGACCATCACTTACAAGGGCGACTGTCAGTTTTTAAAGAGAATTTCATTCTCCGTTTCTAGCCAAGCCCCTGTCGTCCTTATTCCCTACCTCTAGTGCTTACTCTGAGAAGGAGCCATGTTTCATCATGTTAAATAAAGAATAGTCTAATGTAAACTGTGCTACATTATATTTCCCATTGAAATTCCATTAAGCAAAGAAAAGCTGTCAACTATAAAATCTGCTGATCCTTAGGGACATCTTGGAGGACACTGTTCCTTTAATGGTTTCATGCTTTGCCAAGTCATAATTCATTCATATTTCTGTCAACAGCCTCATCAGTGTGCATTTGACTTTCCTGAAAATGTCATTTTGGCAACTTTCCTTACTATGCAGAGTTATTGCTTTGAAACCTCCGTGTAGGAAACAAAAGCTTTTTGTCCTTTCTGCCTTGAAGGCAGATGTTAGAAAGCTTGGCTTTTGTGTCATAATAAATGTCATAATAAACACTTTAGCTCCTTAAGAAATCTCAGGGATAAGCTAGATGGTAGAAACAGAGTGATTTTAATCACCAGAAACTGTAGTAGTTTTCCTAATGTGCTTTTGTTGGATTGTCTTTATAATGTTAAGGAACTGACCTTGGTGATTAAAGTCCAGTACATACTCAAAGTAATGAAATTGGTATAGGAAGTGAATAAAGGATACTGATGTGTTATTATTTAGTTTTGAGCATTCAAAATAATAAATGAAATTTTGAAGCTATGAACACAAAGAAATATTTTTTCATGTTTTATTAGAGTGGATTTAAGTAAACTAGAAATGGAAAGAACTTTGGTACTTATATTAAGAAACTTTAGGATGAAAGCACACATGTAACAATATATGCATGTATGAACATGCCGGTATGTGGGTGCATGGATATATTTATGTATCTATATGTGTATGTGTATAGCTAACTGCCTTTTGAACATATGAACAGCAATCCACACCAACAGAATTTGTGCCAACTTTTAGTGTTACTTACATTTAAGACCTCGGGCCCAGCGGGATGGCTCAGTGGTCTAAAGCCCCTGCTTGGGAAAGCTTGGGGCGGATTCAGGGACCACGGTTCGATCCCTGGCACCACATGCTGCGCCAGCCCTGCCCTCGGGGCAGGCTGAGCCGGCCATAAAAATGAGTGAATAAACAAACAAAGGTTGTGAAACAAGAAAATAAATAAATAAATAAAATTAAAAAAAAAAAAAAAAAAAGAAAAGAACACTGGTACAGCTGGAAGTTGGCAATCTGTACTATGACTCTCTTGGTCTAACAGAGCTGTTTGGGAGTCTGACATTTTAGGGTTCCTGCTGCCAATATTAGAATCCTAACTGTTTTCTTTTCTCTAATGTGTCATTCTCAGAAAGTGTTCAGTGTCTTTTGTAGATGAATACAAGGGGATTTAAAATACTGTTTATACTACAAGGAGCAGAGAATGATTGAGGAGCAGATGTTGAGGGGAAGAAATTCTTGGTTGTCAGTGGTTTATAGAATTCATGATAAACTTATGAGGCCCAAGGGAAAAATGACACATGTAGGACATCAGAAATTGCTGTTACCAAATTGTACTACCATCCACAGATCACAAAGAAACCCAGATCATATATTTTTCTGTGAAAATTTGTCTCTGCAGTCCTCTTTCACTGTTCCTACAGATACGTACTATTTCCACAGATCAAAAGGTGTGTCTCATTTTGTGTTATGTGGGATTTTCAGACATTGGATCCTGATTTAAGTACATATATTTTATTGAGGAAGGGACAAAAGATCCAAAATAAGGCAGGAGAAGCTGCCTAAGAAGGATACTATTGCAACAGGAATCTCGCTTCTCCTTGATTTCAAAGGAGCCCAGAACCTAAGAGATCTGGGTGTAGCTTTGGAGCTAGGGGCAGTCTTCTCTGTGTGTGTCTGTTAGCCACTGGTGGCAGGCTGTCATGTCTGAAAATATAAGAAGGGGGAGAAAGAAATAGGCATAATCTCTAGCAAGTGACTCTCACAAAGCTAAATTCTCAAGAGAAAGGTTCAGTTCAGAAATAGCAGCTGCCAACACTTGAAACACAACATGCATGGGTAAGGTATTTAAGGCACACACAATAGTTCTTTATTAATGAATCCTGATATTTTTGGTAGAGTGAAAGATCATTAGAAGTTCCTTTTCATCTGAATTTCTCCAAAAAATCTTAAAATTATATCTCATTTTTTTTTCTTTTTTTTTCTTTTTTAGGTACTGGGGATTGAATTCATGCCCCTGTGCTTGCCAGGCAGGTGCTTATTCTACTGAGCTATCTACCCAGCCCCTAGATCATATATTCTAATTAGCTTTTCTCTCCCACTTTCAAAAGGTTTTGGTAACATTTTTTTTTTTAAAAACAAATTTATCAATTCCTTTCCATTTTTATTTTCATCCCAGTTTTAGCTTCTATACTGTAAAATGTTCTACATGCCATAGAAAAAAATATTGTGAACCATGTTCCTTTCGTTCTAGAGGCCTACTGATTCTGTTCAGCACCACTGAATTTTGGTATTGCCATGTGTAATTATTGGTTTTAGAAAATGAAGTGTGCCAATTTTACATGCCCTAGCACCTCAGAAAAAAATCAGCAAATCTCCAAATTCCGTTTGGAGATAGTCTGAATTTCAAACCAAGATTGATCAAATGAAATAAAGGTGTTCATTACATACTGGTCAGGGAAAGATTCAAGATGAAGAGTTTAACACCCATAAATACATATGTACCCAACATGGGAGCATTGAGCTATATAAAACAAATCTTAACGAACTTGAAAAATCTGATATCCAATACCATAATCTTAACAGGAAACCTTAACACTGCTTTATCCCAAAAAGATAGGTCAAGCAGGCAAAAAAAAAAAAAAAAAAAAAAAAAAAAAAAAAAAAAAAAAAAAAAAAAAAAAA
>PVJA010039331.1:0-19214 GCA_004027025.1 Myocastor coypus | reverse complement strand
GAGGAGGGGGAAGGGGAGGAGGAGGAGGAGGAGGAGAAACTCAAGTTCATACCTACAAAGGAGCCTACTGGCCCAGAAGAGAATTGAAACTCATTATCAATGATTCCAACCTCAAACCCACGGTGCCAAGACTGGCGATAATGCTTCAAGGATAAAAAATAAAAGCCCAGGAGCAGGAAAATTTAAAGCAGTGTAGACAACATGATCAGCGGAGTCTAGCTAAAGCCTATGCTGTCTCTGGCCATCTAACAAAGATTTACTGAGCATTCACTAAGCATATGGAACTGGGCCAGGCTCCTGAGAATGCAATGGACAGGACAGGCTAGACCTTGAGGGAGAGGAGTATAGCAACTTTTATCAACCACAGGCTAGCCTCCTGCAAGGGAGCTCTCCAACAGCAAGGTCCAAGTTTATTAACTCTTCACTTATTTTCCCTTAAAAAGTAAAACAAAGGAAAAAGAAGTCAACTAACTAAGCATTCTGGTTAAAAGTCCTAATTAACAAACCTTAACATTGTTTAAGTTCCAAGACCTGATTCATAGAGTATAATGGTTGTATTCCTGTTTATGTACATAAGAAATTATAACAAAGACAGACAGGCTCCATATAACTTCTAATCTTTTCACCACTGAATGACACAATAATTCATGTGCTTTGAGAGGATGATGAGAAAACACGTCGCATACACCCAGAAAAGTGTTTCCTCTAGAGGTACAGGTGGGTCTTCTCAAGGAAGCAGGCATGAAGAGAGTTCAGGGGATTTCTAATACTAGCTAACACAGTACTGGAGATTTTCTATATTTTATGTCCCCAAATACTCCCAAAAGCTGAAGTGAAAAATTAATATTTCTAAGTAAATAAGATCCAAAATATACAACAGATATTATAAAGTGGAAGAAACTGTTCAAAATCAAAGAACAACTGCAATGGGGAAATGGAGCAAAGAAGAAAGGGAAAAGCTATATGTATAATAGTTAAGACAGTTATACTACTAATTTCTCTTAGTTTATCAAAAAGAAAGGTTGCCGCTAGTATTGTTTGGATGATTAAATACCTCTATCTTATACTCTGAGTAACTAGTTTAAAGATAACAATACAAATCGTATTAACCGTTGTTACCCTCCTGTTATCTTGTTTTGAAATTTCAAGGGATTTTTTTTTTCTTTAAAATAAAAAAAGTTTTTTTTTAATTAACCTTTTCATCTTATAGATGGAAAACAGAAGCTTAGAAAGCCAAAGTCATGTGCTTGAGTTCACACAATAATAGTCATAGAGCCAGATTTTGAAGCCAAGGTTGTTTGATTATAATAAACATTGTTGAGTTTACCTTAGTCCTTAATGATAGGTTTTTTCATCAGCACAGCAGAGAAACAGACAAAAGGAAAAAGGGAAAAGAGCTTTATTACCTTGGAGGACAGGAAGAGAATTTGGGGAAGATAAAGAGTTCTCTGGAGTTGAACAAAGGGAGGCCGAGGCTTTATGGCCTTTTGCCAGGTGTAGAGTTTGAAGGGGATGTTTAGATATACCTGAGAAATTGACTGGGAATCTTCCCTGAGGCGGTGGGAAGTGTGAAAGGAAACAGCACTCCAGGCTAAGTTGGAGGAGAGGTGTTCTCTGGGAAGATAAGCTGTTGTTTTAAGGGCTTCAGCCATATTAGATGACCACCATAATAATTCAGCAACTCATACCAGGGCCAGAACCTATTGCTTAAGATCATAAACATCAGTCCTGAGCAAGCAAGCCACTGGGGTGAAATTCAGTATACATTAGAAAACTATAAGAATTTCTTTCAAGGAAGAAAAAGAAGAAAAGGAAGAGGAAGAAGAAAAGGAAGAAGAAGAAGAAGAAAAGAAAGGGGAGGGGGAGATAGAGGAAAGGGAGACAGAGACAGACACAGAAAGGACAGGAACCTGAAAATCTTTCTTTTTTTTTTCTTTTTTTTTTTTATTTTTTTGGCAGTACTGGGGATTGAACTCAGGACCTTCTGCTTGCCAGGCAAGTGCTTATCCTACTGAGCTATCTCCCCGACCCCCCTGAAAATCTTTCTTAAAAAAAAAAAATACCAAACCCGATAAAGGAATATTCTTCCATTGTCACAAGCCCCACCCCCAGCCATCAGTAACAAACAGCAAGTGATTATTGTCATAGCCCTAATCTTGCTGCCGCTTTACATTATAAGGCCTTTCTGTCAACTAGAACAGAAAGTCACAGAGGGGCAAGCACTAAGTTTGTGTTGACACCAAATCCCAGTGCCCAACACAGGGTCTATATCTATTAAGCTCTGAAATGATACTGCACTTCCACACCATTCTTCCAGGCTGCCTATGGCTCAGGCAACCTCCCAAGCTATCCCCAGGTCTATATCTCCCTCTTTTATGGGGTGAAATGCACCAAAGCCTTTTATCCAGTTCATCTCAGCCAGTGGTGGCAAACTTACAGGACACGTAGCACAGTGGGTACACAGAGCCTACTCTGTTGGCATGCAAGCCAAGTGTGTGTGTTGTCTTTTTCTAAACTAAAAATCTCAATATTCAGGTTTAAGTGCAGTGTTGGCATTTCGTGGTAAATAAGTGGGTTTGGGGTGACAGTTCAGGCACTCCGTTCCTAGAAGGGTCACCATTACTGATCTGAGCCTTAAACTCAGGGCAAATGGAACTGATAATCCACCTTTGGCTTATTTAACCTTCAGAGATAAAACTAACCCTGTAACTTCTAGGGTCATTGGCCCCAGGGGACAAGTCTGAGTGCCTGTGAACTGAGCCACTGACCACAGCCACAGGAAAGCCTTGTTGACACAAATGAGCACATTAACAGACTGTGGACAAAGTGAAAAAAACAAAACTACTGCTTTAAGTCCCTCCTGCCCTAGATGGTCCAATTTTCCCTGGAACAATTTTGACTTTCTAGGCTCACAGCCTGTCTTCTCCAGGGAGAAGCTTTGCTCCTTTATGGAAATAAAAGATAGCTACTTTGACCCTCTTCCCAGAAGGGTCAGGACCACTGGGCCAGACTCAGTAGTATCACCTCTGCCCACCCCAGGGGAGTAGGACATAAGCTTTTTCCATGTTGATTCTCAGCATTAACTTTCCATGTTGACTCCAGAAATATATGTACTATCCCTCGCTCTTGCACATAGCACTTCTTTCCTTCCTCCAACTCCCGCTCTACTGCACACCTAAACATAACCACAGAATCAAGGACTCTATCAAAACTGCCCAGATATCTGCACTATTCATATAATCCAGAAATTCCCTGTTAACCCTGAAAATGAAGAATTAAGTTTCCTATAATCCTCACAAAGATTAGTTAGCCACAAAACTATGTCTGTGCTGCTGCTGCATTTGCCACCTGCAAGTTTTAGAATCAGAAGTCCAGAAGAAAAGGAGTGGCAGGAGTGAGCCAGCAACCAGGGGCACATAGGTTGCACTGGCCTGGGAGGGCTGGGAAATGAGGGGTGTGGCTTACAGCACAGGCTTCAGGAGCCAGACAGCCATGCCATGCATGAATCTTGGTACTGCTGCCTGCCTGGGCCAAGCCACTAAACCTCTCTGGAGTTTCAGTTTTCTCACCTGTCAATGCATAGAATATAAGCACCTCTTATGATCAGGTGGCCAATGTAAAGGGACACCTCCAAAGCATGTTGTACCACGTGGGGTCACAGCAATCTACTCCCAGCATCATCAGTGTCACTATCATCGTCATCTCGTTAGAAAAGTAACCTTAGAAGAAGACCCTCTGTGAGCCAGAAGTTCATGTTTTTTAAATGCTTTACCAAACCTTTCTGTTGCCCTTAATTTAATTACTTCATTCCATGATCTCAAATGGCTCCATCAGCTGAAAATGCCCATTTCTAAGGCACATGAAATCTTATGGGTTTTCCGTCCTGCAGCTGGAGGGTTTCAGTTTAACTCTGGCAAGCTGATGAAAACAACATGCCCAAAGAATTTTAATTGCTATTTCATTAATGAGGTCCTATTAACATCTTTCCCAACTAATTCTGCTGATGGCCTAGCACATGGCCATCCAAACTGCCAAACAACAAAGTCCCCATAAACCTGGGCTTTGGCCTCTGAGGTTAATAATTAACAGTGCTAGAAACAATAATGAGGCAGAAGAAACAGGCTGTGCAAAACACTAGAGGCCACATCCAGCTACTTGCCACTAGGAGGACTTGGGTCCTCTCAGCTGGAGGAAGGGGTCTGCGCAGTCAGTTTCTATAGGTGGCACCAGCCCTCCTCAACTACACAGGAACACCTATAACGGCAAAAGTCTGAGGACATCCTGAGAAGGAACCTGGATCCAGAGGAAGGAGGGACTGTTACAGCAGGAAGGGACAGAGCTGCTCTGCACAGGAAACCAAACAGGCTGTTGAACAAAGGGAAGTGACACTCCAGCCTCCACAAAGTCTGTTCTCACCAGCAAGGCTGAAGGCTTAAAAGAAAGGAAAAGCTAGACTTAAAAATAAGCACCCTTTAAGCCAAAGAGAAATCTGGCCATGTGTACTTTTGTTGCTTTTTTTTTTTTTTTGGTGCTGGGGATCAAACCCAGGACATGCTAGGCAACTGTAAGATATATCCCACAGAGCTATATCCTCAGCCCTACCAAAAACTGTATATGAAAAAAAAAAAAAAAAAACTGTATATGTATATTCTTTTTAGTCCAATAATTATACTACACAGGTTATATTTTACAGGTGTACTTGCAACTATACTCCAAAATATTGTGGATAATTTCACTTAACTTTTTTTTTTTTTTGTCTTTTTGAGACAGGGTCTCACTATGCAGTTCAGGCTGGCCATGAGCTCACTTTTTGTAGCCCTGGCTGGTCTCGAACTCACACCAATCCTCCTCAGCCTCAGCCTCCCAAGTACTGGGACTATAGGTATGTGCCACCATGGCCCAGTTCATTTAATCATTTTCTACAAAAGAAAAACTTAGTGTCCATCAATTGAGGGCTAGTTAAATAAATTATAATTTATCTATATGATAGAAAAGATAAAAAGTGAGACAGAGCCACAAGATTTTGTGCCAAGTGAACAAAGGCATAATAAATATAGAATGCTTCAATTTGTGTCAGTTAAAAATCATAATATATAGGGGCCCGGCAGGATGGCTCAGTGGTCTAAAGCGCCTGCTTGGGAAAGCTTGGGCAGCTTCAGGGACTGCGGTTCGATCCCTGGCACCACATGCTGCGCCAGCCCTGCCCTCCAGGCAGGCTGAGCCGGCCATAAAAATGAGTGAATAAACAAACAAAGGTTCTGAAACAAGAAAAAATAAAAAAATTAAATTAAAAAAAATCATAATATATAAATTCTATAGCAATACCAAATATACTCATGTACTGCTTGTATGAACACAAGTTGCTTTTATTGAATATATTCTCTAAAATGTTAAAACACAGGTATAAATGTGTATCTATCACATGGGAAAATGTTCAGAATATAGTACTAAGGGATTTTTAAGCTGACAGCTATGTATATACAATATGCATGTGAAAAAGATCTGAAGGATCCAGAAGAATATATGTCTATGGTTCTTCCTGGGTAAGACTGTGATGCTTCACATGTCCTTTCTACCCATCTGCTTTTGCTGTAATGATCAAGGATGAGTTTTGTACCAGAGTAGCAATAATAATACTTTGAAAGAAGAAAATTTCACTGGAGAAGGACAAAGAACAGGGTTCAGAGGAAAACCTGACAGTATAGACAGAGAAGGCAATGCCCAGCTGACCAGAGACTGAGGACGGTGGGGAGTTATCTTGGAGCATACCTGTCTGTGCATCTGGATAAAGAGAAAACCAAACAAAAGCCCTGAGTGGACCCTAATTTCCTCAGAGAATATATGCTTTTCAACCAAAGATTTACAGTAACCCAAGGATCCCCATCTTTCCAACCTGGAGCCAGATCTGAAGCTGTCTATAGAAATGAGGAGTCTGGCAAGAGGGCTCTAGCACATACCCTGAGAGTACCTGATGTTGCAAAACACTCTCCTTTCTTCCCCACTCCACCCCTAAAGCATGCTGGAAACACAGAAGGATGTATTATACCTATCACAAAGGAGAGAACAGGCCCAGGGTCACTCAGCTCCAAAATGCTGGCTAGTCTGATTCTGATTCTGATAATTTCTAGGTTTAAAACATCTTATAAGGATGGCCAAATATTTCAGCAGATTATAGCAACTGCAAGCAGGTGCAGGGGACAGGGGTTCACTCCCCAGGCCTACCATGTCAGCCCCACCCCTGGGGCACACTGAGAGAGCAACTGAGACTGGGCGTGGTGGCGCACGCCTATAATCCCAGCTCTTTGGAGGCTATAAACAAGCGGATCACTAGGGGTCTGATCTAGCAGTGAGACCCTGAACACCCTGAAGACCTTTCCATAAAATGCAAAAAAAAAAAAAAAAAAAAATCTCCCAGGGCATACCCTCCAGGAAGACCTTTCATCACAGGACCAATACTATCCCTTGTACATGAGCCCACAGGGAATATACATTCCTGCACATACAGTGACACTTAGTGCCAAATCTGTTTCAAGAAATAGTGATAACAGAGAGCATCAAGGCCCATTAAAGTTGAATGAAAACCAAGAAAACAAAGAAGACCCACCACACTGCAAAGGAGTAAGCAGTCATTTTCTATTTTCTTCTCTAATATCACAAGCTATTACCTTCACTTCTAATGTCTTTTCCTCATGGTCTTATCAACTTGTGCATTCTCACTCTACCTTAAAAATATGACCATGCTGCTGTGCACAGCAAAGGGCTACAAAGAAAGCAATCCAGGACATAGGATATGGTCTCCACAGAAGGCTCACATCACAGGAGGCTTCCAGCTCGAAGATCATACAGACCAAGCAGATAAAGCAGGAAAGCTCACTCATGCCATGAGAAGCTGGCTCCATGTGTCCAAGAAGAAGTAGCCAAATGGAAAGAGGCAACACCTACACAGTACTTCCCTGCCCCAAGATGACCACACACTCTGTGTCAAGCCAAAGCTGACAACTGTGTTTCTGTCTATATTGTCTGTGATTGGGATTTGGTGACTGCATGCAAAAGCTGACAGGAATACACTTTCAGTGGAAAATGCCAACTCTAATCAGCCATACTCCTCATTTACTGGCTGGCCACCCACACTGTCCAAACTGGGCCTGGACCTACAGAAAGCAATAGTTATAAGCACTGCCTCAGGACTCAGTATTATCTATGTGTTTGAATTCTACTTCTGTCTCTACTAACTCTATGCCCTCAAATTACTTCACTTCTATGTACCTTGCTTTTTTCCAGCTGTCATATGCATTAAATGAGGTCATGCCAAAAGATGCTTAGTATGCAGTAGGCTAGGCCAAAGTAAGAGCTTATTAAATGCTAAAATAATTAATCAGAGGATTTATATACACACACGTACACACACGCATACTATGATGCAGTCAGAACCTAGTATCTATATGGCATCAGGACTGGAATCACCAAGATGGATCTGGTCCCAAATGCAACGTCTTGAATTACCCACATGGACAAGGAGGTGCCTCCCTACTAGATAGAGAAAGGAGCAAGGGAAGCAAACATAAATGTTGAAAGAGAGGAAGGGCCAGGCTAGAAAGCCTGGTAGCCTGTGTTAAAGGTAAGGGTTTTGCACATTCCCCAAACCTTGGACAATCTGTATCAGCCCACTGCAAAAAAAAAAAAAAAAAAGCAACATAAACTATAGGTATACATGAGCACAAACATGCTATCCAGAAACAGAGAGCTGGTGAGGGAAACAAGGAAGGAGGAAATAGAGAACTAGCATAGCAGCTAAGCCTTCTCCTATGGTATTTGCTCATGGAGTAATACCATGAGTCAATACCATAAGAATTTATACCATAGATGCATGCATTAGCCAACCTCTCAGCTCATGCCAAAGATTGAGCACATCCTTCAAGAAAGTGGTCTTTTCAAAGGCTAGGCCAGAGAACTCACACATGGGAAAGAGTTCCCATTACAAAATGCAAACGGTAGGGAATGTGCAGAGAAGGCACAAAAAAGGACCACCAAAAACAGAAGAGTCAGAGCTAGCACAAATCAGCAGGCTCTAACACTGGGGCTACTGACACGTGACCTTCACAAATGCCATCATCATTAACCACACCAGCATAACAACTAGTTGCATGTGTTTCTTCACTGACAAACCTCAAGAAGAAATGAGAATTTGTACAGGCTCCAAAGGTCAAGGGCTTGATGAGAAAACAAAAGGATATCAAGCAACAAGGCAAAGTTTCTGCCTAGTGGAACAGGAGCTAGTGCAACAGAAAGAGCAGCACATGGGCAGCACCAGGTCCTCAGCTCATTTCAGACACTAGCTAGACATGAGACAGAACAGAACAATAAAGATCTATTTCAACAGCCAACCCAACTTGTTCTTCCACCCCTCAGGACTTCTCAGATCTCTTCTCTACTATCTATACTATTCATCTAAAAATCACTCACATCCTACATGGCAATGAGCTGAACATAACTGATGTTAATTATCTACACCTTATCTATACCTATGCCTTGTCTAAGTAACAGCAGAGACCACTTCACATAATCACTGAGAAGACCACACAAGACCAGATCATATCTTTACAAGTCCAGAAAAGGAATAGCAGCCCAATCTCCCATTACCTGCATAGGCATTGGCCTGCTGCAGAAGGTCCGTGCAAGTATGCACATCAGCAAACGCACGGATGCCCAGGCAATTGGTGGGGTGCAACTGAGACTGCAAGAAATCACAGCAGTTCTGCCTGACATCCATGAGCTGTAGTAAGCTGGCCGCTGGGAGCAGCACCTGTAAGAGAAGATAACAATCTTTAAACATGGACTGCACTAACAAGGACTCATCCCCTTCATACACTGCTCCAACTATGTTCCCATGCTCATGACCAATTCTTGGCTCTCTACTGCCCACCTGGTAAATTCAGACCTCCCATGTTGGTTTCCCAGCTTTATTTCCCACTACTCTACTTCATGGACACAAGCACTAGCAGATTCTTTATACTCCTACAGCAGTGCTTCCCATAAGCGCTTCCTCAGATCCTAGGGGACCTTACTGAAATGCAGATTCTAGGTCTAGGGTAGGCTTGTGGGCCTGAACATCTAGGGAGAATTCAGGTGATATTTGAAGCTACTGATCTCTGAACCACAATTTGCATATCGAAACCCTGCCCAGGTGCACACATGCCTGCATAAGCATGCACACATACAAACACAGGCACATGATAGCATACTTGGCTGTACATTGGAATCACTTGAAAGATTTAATAGCGATGCCTTGGGTGTCACCCCTGAAAAGGATAACATAAACATAGTGTGCCACCTGAGCACTGGGTATTTTAAGTCAGAAAGGTACTTAATTACGTTGCTCCCCAGTTCATTTACCAGTCTAGGCTCTGACACTCAGGAATAAGCAACATAGACAAAGATGCTCCTTTTATGGAGCTTAGAGTCTATGAGACAGTCATTCTCAAATCCCTTGAGACTTAGGAAATTACATTTCATTCCCTACCCAACAGATAAAAAGTAAAGAATATATCTTTGGGAACATTTTTGGAGAAAAGAGAACTGTGTTTTCTTTTAAAAGGTCATAGGCTACATGAGCATTTATACTATATTCGGAAAGACCTAAATAGCTCTTGCTCAGGTGTATGTGCATGTGTTTTTCCTGCAAGCCAGGGAAGACTGGCTTGAGCAGGGCAGACTGCCAGCCTCTGTTGGGTTTTCTTAGCATTTTCTCACAGTTGCTGAAGTCTGCTCTTAAAGTCAAAAAACAGAATGAAAGCCAAAACCCTGTTCCATTCCAACTCTGTATCCAATGTAAGGGGCATATAGTCAGCATGGCTTTCTAAAAAGAAATTCGGTGGGGGGAAATCACAGAGTAGAATAAGATTTCAGCCTGGCAAGCACAATATGCTGAGTTTGAGTTTGATCCCCAATATTAAATAAATAAATAAATAAATAAACAGTAAAATTTATAGTTGCTTAACTTAAAGACTCCAGCATCCATTTATCAAAAAATTAAAAAAATTAAAAAAATTCCCCTTGACTCAAGCTTTTGCTTTTAGCTGCTCCACTGGCTCACTGAAGGACTGATCCCGACAGACCCCAGCTGTTCCCATCCACAAGGGCTTGTCCAAGACAGTGCCAGTAGACACATTTGTTTTCTTTATTTGGTGTACTGCAAGTCTCTTTTTTTAAGAATTTAAATTCTAGACCTTGACCTTGTCCCCAAACAGCTCTGAGCCCTTAATTCTGACTCTTATATCTGTGTCTTCAGGCCAGAAATTCTGCCTACTGCCCATGCTTATGCATCGTCTTTCCATTAGTAACAAATTGTCCTGGTTTACCTAGGGCTGAGGAGTTTCCCAAAACTTTCTGTACTGACACTGGAACAGTTGGTCCCCCTTTATGACCCCTGCCCACATGTAGAAACCATGAAGACGCCCACTAACAGTGGTCATAATTTTTTTTTCAAGGAAAGATCTACCTGCTAGCTTAATTAAACATTTCCTTCACAGTTCTGAGCTCTAGAAAACCTGGTATTTCTCCCTTCCTTTGCCCTCTCTTCTACCTGCCCATGTCCCCAGCAAGAGAGCAATAAATCAGCACTATGTTCTTGGTATTTTCTGGCCCACTGATTCATTCCCAAGGAAGATAAAAATCACCCTCACCTGAGAATTGTAGACCATTGGTGAACACAGCCAGGATGCAAATCTAACCACCTAAGCTCCATCCCCATTAGGCAGCCACCACCCCCACTGAGAAGCCATAAAACTAAGAAAGTCAATTAACCTGTAATCTTGCTCAGCCTGGCCAAATAGATTCCAGGACCAGATTAGTCTGCCGGCTCTTTAAATATAGATCCATTAACCATTCTTGTGAGTACACACCAGAAATGGAAAGCTTTGCTCCAGTTCCCCAAATGACCAATGACACCTCGCTGATCAACACCAGCTACAAAGCCTGAACCAAAAGCCATAGGTTGACCAATCATCCTGATGTTTCTGAACCTTATTACCAGGTTTAGCCTAAGTCCCATGTCCTGGGAGACTTCTCAGTTTTAGCAAACTGGGACCTTCATTTAGTCTATGTTACAGTTACAACTCCCAGGATCTCTGAGAATCCAGCCTTGGCTGAGTCTATGCCAAGTCTCAGCAATATGGCTTGGAGCTTATGTTCTCAAATTGTGACTACTGGCTAAAGAATACTACTAAATGATTATAGAACATATTCCTGATGTTACACTTTCAATTTTTAAAACTTCACTGGACAGATCTACCCATATAGATTTCAACTTCCCTACGTTCACTTAGTAAGCAAAACTTAGGAGATTTTCCACCTTACCACACCTGTCATCAACCTTGCCCTCAAGCATTCCAGAATGGGCTTCCTAAACTAAACAGGGCTGTGGTTTCTCTAATTGCTACTTCTATCTCTTTAATCTTACACTGAGATAGCTGCATGCGTCAAAAGCCCTTTATTTCCCTCTACTTGCCTCATACAGCACAGCATGAAGGAGTCAAAGAACTTAGAGTGCTGAGAAAGATGATTTGGACACTGGAAGATGTGTCACTGCTCAAATAGTGCATCTCAGGAATGAGCTGAGGTTCATTTTAATGGAGCACTGGGCTCTGGGTCTAAGTGCAAAACAAATCCCCATAGGACAAAAATATCCACAAGGTGACATGAATATCTTCAGTTTCCTCTCCCCTCATCAATAGGGTGGAAGCAGGAACAAGATTATGACCAGGTGGCCAAGCCTAGCCCTCAGCTTCAAAGTGAGACTATCCTGGTAGAGCCCGTAGGGCAGGATTGTGTACAGCCTGGAGGAAGTGGACCTCCCATCAGAAGAATGGAAGATCATGGGCTGGGGAGATAGCTCAGTGGTCAAAGCTCCTGCCCAGCAAGCACAGGATCTGTGTTTGATCCATGGTACTGTATGCCATGCCAACCCAGAACTCAGGGCACATGGAGCCAGCCAGCAAAACTGAGCTTAGTGGTGCACACCTGTAATCTTAGTGCTGGGGAGGCTGAGACAGAAGGCTCACTAAGAGTCTGAACTGCATAGCAAGACGCTGTACCAAATATATCAATAAATAAAAGGTTTTAAAAAGAGAGAATGGAAGATCAACATGAAAAAATCTTCAGTCTTGCATTTTACTATTTCAGCATTACATCTAAAAAGGCAGGCCCTGCAAGGGCCCTCAACAAAGAGTTTGTACTCTCCTCTTGTGCTTGCAAATAGCCAGCCCTTCTTTTTTCATGGCAGGCCCTTTTTGTTTTTTCTCCCCTCAGATAACATGAAAACACAGCAGAGGATATCCCGTCACAGAGTTTGTTTCCTTTAGCAAAAACAAAAGGAAATGCCCTGGCTCAGAAAACACCTACTCCTCAACCTTCATGGAGGCAGGGCCAGGATCATAGAGAGGCACCAGCCAGAGTGCCAGGTGATGGGGCCAACCAGGGCATCTGCCCTGGCTACTTGGCACAGAAATGGTTCTGAATTAAAAGCTGTTGAGAGAAACAAGGCAGGACAGAAAACAGAGACAGTCGTATAGATGAGCAGGAGAGCCAGCAGAACAGCCCTGAGATTACAAGTATCATTTTCCACTTTGCCTTCACTTACCAGCCACATGATTAAGGACAAATTGCTTAATCTCTCTGTGCCTCTGTCTCCTGTACAGCAGAGCGGGGACAATCACAGGACTGCTTTCAAAGCTTGTGTGGACCAAACGAAGAAATATATTTAAAGCCTGAACACAGCAGTTGGTACATAGAGAATGCTCAGTTGAGGTTAATGTTGGTTTCTAGTATGATTACTCATGAGGAGCTGAAGCCAAGCTCTGACCATTCATGCGATGGGAAGCTAGGGTTCACCACAGAGGCACAAAAAAGTGGAGTGTGAGCTGGATTTAGCTCTCCACTCCTCCCCTGTACAGTCTGTGCCAGTAGCAGATTACTTTCCCTTTTTGATCAATTTCTTTCATTATAAAAAAGTGATCTTAGTCATTCCACTGGTGGTTTTGAGAATTAAATGGTGCACATGCAGTGACTAGCACATGCGTGGTTTCTAATCAGTATTAGTAAATGGGAGAATTCCACCATCAACTCAGGGTCTTCCCAAGAGGTTAAGGGCAGGGCTCTCATGGTAATCAAACCAATCCCTGATCTCTGACCTTAGGAGAGGCTGTGTCCCAGCCCCCAGGTGTTAAATGCTCAGTAAACACTATGTTCATAATTCATAGATATGTTCATAGATAACATGTGAGCAGCTGCATCAGTAGACAAGTAATAGCAGGGTAAAGAATCTACCATTTAATCTAAATTCTTCTTTTCAAGCTTCTCTTCATTGTTGTTGTTTTTCTATGTCCCCAAGGTCATCCAGACCTAAGTATAGCCGAGAGTGAGAATGAAGCAGGAAAAGCATAGCTGGTATGCTGCATTGATTCCAAATAATGACAGTTCTGTCATGGACACATGGCGCCTCTCCACAGAACTGATGTACCTGCCAGCCCTCTGAGACTCCACATTCACAGATGAAGGTAGCAGGCTCACAGATCACTGGGACCTGGGCAATCAGCAGAGGCAGCCTGGCCACCCAGCCACTCTCTGAGATCCAAATATGTGGCATCTGCTCAGTGAAGTCTGCCACGGCTGTCCAGAAGGAAGCGATGATTGTTTTCTGCAAGCTGGGTATCTCATCCCAGACCCACCAGGCTGAAGGATACCCTCTTGATTAGCCATCTGTCTCTAGATATAAGGACTGTCCCTGCACCCTCTGTCTATACTGTCTGCTAATGCTGAGCAGAGGCTCAGAAAATTCTGCAAAGAATTAGGGACTGGATGAATAACACAAGTCACATGCTGTCCTCTCTGAGGAAGGAGGTGGGAAATGCAACATCTTCACCCACTTCCCTGACTGGGGCAGGATGCTGATGCACTCTTTTGGGGGAAGCACTGTCCCCAATGGTTCTTCTTTATAA
This sequence comes from Myocastor coypus, assembly GCA_004027025.1. Taxonomy (NCBI): domain Eukaryota; kingdom Metazoa; phylum Chordata; class Mammalia; order Rodentia; family Myocastoridae; genus Myocastor; species Myocastor coypus. The sequence goes on along the minus strand of PVJA010039331.1, from coordinate 5,220 downwards.
GGCTCCAGATGGCTGAGGAAGAGGTGAGATAAACAGAGGGAAAAGGCATAAACCAGAGATTTCACAACCACATGCTCCTGCTGCTTGGCAATTTTATAAGCTCAGAGGTATTTGGATGACTAAGGTTGAAACAAGAAAAATGTTAACAGCCTCATAATCTAGCACTCAAATCCCTATGATGAAATGATAACCCAGAGAGAGGATAGATCACCTAACCTTCTGGTTCCTCCTTCACAAGATACTCAACTGACACAAGTTAAAGCCTTTCCATTCTCAGGGTCCAAGCTCACTCAGAGACATTACCATGTAGTAGTGAAGGACATGGGTACTAGAGCCAGGCAGGCAGGAGTTTGGAAACCAGACCAGCAACTGGCCACTGGTCTAAGAAAAACCACCTAACTTCTCCAGAATGTTACTTTGCTCCTTAGTGACCACTGGTTGCTGTGAAGGTTAAATGAAATAATATCAAAAATAAAATAAAAGCAATACACTAAGCTCTTGCGGGGCTGAACTCACCTGCACATTCTCTTCAGTCACCTCAATTTCCGCAGTGTAGATGTAGTCGATCAGTTTACTGAGTGTCTGCCCATCCACATCTTTGATCTCAATCTTCTTGGCTTTACTCTCAGACATGTCACCTAGAATTTTTTAAAAAATGAATTGGTTACCTATGGTATTGTTTATTTCTACATGGCCTCCTGCCTTGTCTTAGAAACAAAAACATACTGCCTGTGTGCTGGGAAGTAGTAGAGGAGACTCAGGCACAGAGGAGGATTGGCCCGCTGACGTCTAAGTCACACCACATGAATTGCTGATTGCCCCCAAGCCCAATCCTAAGCATTCTCTACTCTATCTGTTGTTTGTTTTCATTTTGAAAACAAATCAAAATAAAATAATCCATTCAAACAACATTCTGTATAAACTTCTTTATATCAAGCCAGGAATAGTATGCATTTTGCAGATGCCCTCATGGCATACAGGTCTAGTAAGACAGATACATACAAATATTTACAAACAGAATAAGAAGAACTGGGGCCCGGCAGGATGGCTCAGTGGTCTAAAGCACCTGCAGGTGGCTGCAGGGACCGCGGTTCGATCCCCAGCACCACTTGCTGTGCCAGTCCTGCCCTCAGGGCAGGCTGAGCTGGCCATAAAAATAAAAAAATAAACAAACAAACAAAAGTTCTGAAGCAAGAAAAAAAAATAAAAAATAAAAGAATAAGAAGAACTTAGTGTAAGTATCACAAAGTGCCATGAAAATCAGAAAAACTAACTAAGGCCAATTACTGTCCCTTTCAAGTCTCATAACAACCAGTGAGTTTATTAACTTTGTGCTCAAGGATTTGCCATGTAGAGCTTGCCTAGCGTGAGCAAGGTCCTGGGCCAATCCCCAGCACAGATAAGACTTACGTGTACATGGTTGGGGGCAGAGAAGAACAAGTAACCTTATCCTCATTATGCATCCAGGAGGCAGCCAGGTTTGTGAGAAAACCAAGAGTGTGTACCTGCAACCACTGTGCTATCCTAAACCTCACAAAGAAAGAGGCAAAGAAACTTAGGAACTCCACTGAGGTGTCATACTAAAAGGTCACTTTTGAGCTGAATACTATGGAATGAAAAGGAGTTCCACCAGCAGTAAAGGTGGACAGATTGGCTGGATGTGAGTTCCATAAAAGCAAAAGAAGGACAGTGCCCAGAAAATACACTTAGAAACCAGTGAGAGATTGGCTGTACATTGAGGGTGGTACAAGGAACCAGAGGATGAAGAGGTGCATACATCCATGGATTTGCAGATCCTCAGGCTGTGCAAATAAGCTTGGACTTTCTCTAGAGAGTAACACCACTAAGAGGTTTTAAACAGGGATATCACATCAACAAATGGGTATTTCTGAATGAAATTTTGGATCCAGATTGGGAGTTGGATCAGAGCCAGGGAAAGAAGTTGGAAGGCCCTAATAATAATCCAGAAAAAGGGATGAAGGGCTATGAATGAAGGCAGCAGCAGCATGCTTTTCTAGTCCTCAGTCCTCTCTGGCTTCTGCCTCCACTCCGTAGGCAATAAACCCATGGGTTTACCCAGAATCAGAGCTCTTTAACAAGAGCAGCTGTTTCCAAAAAGAAGGAAAGACAGCCAACACATGCATCATTGTAGTCTGAAATAAAGGGCAACAGGGCTACCAAAAACAAGGCATTTAGAAGTCCTCATGTGAGTGTGAGAACACAGCCTGAGTGGTTGTTTTCTTTCTCTGGAATTGATGCATGGCAGCCAAGAAAATAAAGTACAGTACAGTGTGTAGCCTGCAGACACCCACCTTCAAGATGCATGGGCTGCACATAATTCCTCCACAAATCCCCTTCCCCTCCTGATACAGTCCTAGATTTGAATGACTCTGGAAATTTTTCCAAACCCTGTTTTCTTCATTGTCAGACCAGAAAGACCAGAGCCTTTCATTCTATTCTGTTACCTCTAACTACTATGGAGACCAGGAAAAGGCCCCAGCTTAGTGATCCCCAGGAAGGTAAAAAAAAAAAAGAGAGAGAGACAGAAAGGAAACAGGAAAATAGTATATTCCCCTCACCCAGCCATAAAACAAGTGCTTACAGTCTTTTTTTGAGTTTATGTTGAGATATACAAAAACAACACAAATAAGATCAAACTTCTTTTTTCCAAACAGCTATTAAATTCACTAATAAGTGTCCACTTGGTAATTATACCACAGAAGACAATCAAATATAATGAATTCTTAGTTTAAAAACTTAGCCCTTAAAAAATAAGACTGAAAAAAAGCTTCCTGATTGCAGGAACTAAGAGGTTCATTCAGCAGCTCGCCCATGAGAGTGTGCAATCTGAGCCTGGACTGATGGTCCATCTGTGGAATTTGCACTCCAGAGTCAGGCTATGCTTCTGTAACTTTGGAATAAACTAATAGAAGCATCTAAATATTAGGTAGACAGACAGACACACACACACACATACACACACACACACATATACATCATCACCATTATCATCATCATCATCATCTGAGTTCATAAACTTGATTCTTTCCACAATTCCGGTCACAAACCAAGTTGAGGCCTGAAACAAATTCAATGGCTAGGATTAATGTTGAGCTTAAAGGGAAATCTGACTCAGTTCTTTGCCCATTCAATTTGGGGAGAATCATGGAGAGAATTCAGTTCATGATCTCAGACAGACAGACAGACAGACAGACAGACAGATGATTGATAGATATTAAGATATATAGATATATATAAATGTTCATATTTTCTAGAAGAATGACCTAACATTATAGGTTTCTATAAGCCACAAAAGGTCAACCACATTTTTATAGACAGTGTTCTTAGGGACATTATTTTGCCTGAAATTTCTAATTTTCAACATTAAGTACTTAAAATTTCACTGAGGAAGAAAAAAAAATGTGAAAGAAAACCCAGGGAATTGAATACAATGAATTTTTTAAAGACTGCTCCCTTCTAGTATATTAAGTGATATGTAGAGAAGGAGCGAGGATGAAGAAGGGAAGGAAAGGAATACATGGAAATAAAGCTTTTGTAAGTAGGGTGGGCAAGAGGGCTTGAATAGTAGGAAGGGGTACAGGGAAAAAGAATTAAGACATATTATATACAGGTATATATCCCCCATGATGAATGTGATCAATATGTATGACAAAATATACTAATTAAAAATGTTTAAAAAGAGGCAGTGCTAAAATTTGAAACAGGATATTTATAGACCTTGAGTCATATTTAATATATCCTTCTAAAATTTAAAGCTGACCTTCACCAAAGACCTTGATTAAAATATTTCAAAATTTAAAGCATTGGTGCAAGCCGGGCGTGGTGGCTCACCCCTGTAATCCCAGCACTCGGGAGGCTGAGGCAGGAGGATTGGTGCGAGTTCCAGACCAGCCTGGGCTACAAAAGTGAGCTCAAGGCCAGCCTCAACTGCATAGCAAGACCCTGTCTCAAAAAGACAAATAAATAAATAAAGCATTGGTGTAAATTCTTTTTACCCAGCAACTAAGAAAAAAAGTCTGTGAGACTTTGTCAAATTTACTTCTCAAGATATTCTCAATATATACCAAAGTTTTTGCCATAAAGCAATCACTAAAAGCCATTTATTAGAAAGAAGACTAGATTTTCTCTTGAGTTCTCATAATTTCATGGGCTTCTAATAGCTCCTAAGGAGCGGGAACCATCCAGGGCTTAGGGCTTAGTCATTTTCACTCCTTTAATCTCCACTAAAAATTTGGCAAAATATTTGTAGAAACAAAAGATGAATATAGTAAGTTTTTCCAGCTCCCCAAGGTCAAGCAAAAGCCTTCGTAAGCTAACTTTTTCCCAAGAGGCCCAGCCAGCCACCTTGGAATCCAAGCTCTCAGACAATGTCCACCAGCTGCATATCTCTGGCCTTTCTACCTTCTGCATGCCTTCTTTTTTGAGGCAAGGTCTCCCAATGCAGTTTGGGCTGGTCTTGAGCTCACTTGGTAGCAGAAGCTGGTCTTGAACCTGCATTCTAACATGCATACTTTGTTTCTTCAAAGAACACCATCTGCTCATGGCAGAGAGTTGTCAATTCATTCAGCAAGTATGTGTCAAATGTGTCCTAGGTGTCAAGCCCCATGCTAAGCCCAAAGGAAATGACAGTGAACAAGTCACCTCCTTGTGTTCATCCAGCTCAACCTAGTAGATACAGAAAAATAAACCAATAATTACAAAGAGTGATAAATGTCACAGTAGGCACAACAGGGTGCCCTATTTGAAAAATTCTTAAGCTACAGATTTGTAGAACTTAAATATGTTTTTAAAATTATGAGTACATAGAGAAAATAATTGCTTTTCAGGGAATTCAGTAAGTCCCCAATTTAAGAACATTCAAATTGTGAATCTTCACAGGTATACTCTGTAAGAGTCACAGATGTACTGTCTAAGTTTCGACAGCTTACAAAGAAATCCAACTTATGAATGTTCTCCTAGAATGGAATTTATTTGTAAGTCAGGGACTTATGGTACAGTTCATTATTCCCATCAGACTGATTCATAATGATAAAGAACCACTTATATTCAAAAGCAATATGATCTGGACTTGCTGGTGCATGCCTGTAATCCCAGCACTCTGGAAATTGACACAGGAGGATCATTGCAGGTTCAAGACCAGCTTCTGCTACCAAGTGAGCTCAAGGTCAGCCTGAACTTCGAAGAAGAAAAAGGAGGAGG
>PVJA010039330.1:0-19215 GCA_004027025.1 Myocastor coypus | reverse complement strand
TTTATTTATTATTTTTATCCCTTCCTATTGAAGTTTTCACCTAACAAGACTGTAGTGAGCTTATTTATCTTCTTTTGGTCTTTCTTGGTTTAAAGTCTCAGTATCTGTGAACTTTTCATGGTTCGTTTAGTGGTCAAAAACTTCTTCCACTGTTTTTTTTTTTTTTTTTTTTTGTAATGGAAGTATTTTATTTCTCCATTAATTTTACAAGACATTTTTGCGTGGCACACCAATTTGTTTTGGAAAATGATTTCTTTTTGGGCCTGGAATTCTGCACTATAAACTCTTCCTTCCTTGAAAGTTCTTGGTGAGAAGTCTGCCATGATTCTGATGGGCTTTCCCTTGTAGTTGATAAGGTTCTTTTCTCTAGCTGGTTTTATTAATTTGTTGTGGTGGTGAGTTTCTAGTAGTTTCTAGTATTTTATATGACTGGGTGTAGCTTTATTTTGATTAAGGCTAATTGAAGTTCTATAAGCCTTACTTACTGTTTGTCAGATTATTATTACATGCTTGGAGAACTATCTTCTATTACCTCTGCAAAATGTCTCTTCATGTAATTTTTCATTACTTATGCTTTTTTGACACATCTTATAGTTCTTTGTATTGTCTTGTACCTGTGAAATTGTTATATCCTCGTTACTTGTTTTTTTTTTTTTTTTTTAGAAATCTTTACTTTCAAGTTCAATAACAGCAATACTGTCTTCGAGGTTTAAAAATTCTATCTTCAGTATCATTCAAGCAGTTTTGTTAGCTTTTAATTGGATTTTTAACTTCCTGGACAACTCTGTGAAACTGTTTCATTTATTCTAATTCTTTCCTACATTATTCATTCAAAGTATCATTTTTAGATGTTCCTCTATTTTTATCTATGTGTTATTTATATATGCTAACCACTTCTTTTCTTATGGTCGTCAGTTTCTTTTTATCTGAGGGATATCCTTTAATCTGATTTTACCTAAAGCATCCAGGAGCTATTTCTTCAGTTCAGTTACCATCATCTCAGAAATTTCTAGTGTGTGTCTTCTAGTTTCTTATATATTGTTGCATACATGACTTGTTCTCTGTTGGCTTCAGGTCTGAGACTGCAATTTCCTAAATCCGACATTTTCTTTTTCAAAAATGAATATCTCTGTTGTTTTTTTGTAACAATGCTTATGAGTTTTAGTAGCTGGTAGTTGTATAACTAGTATCAAGCCTCTCTAAGAACAATCTGCTCTTCAGGGATATCTTCTGTGAATCAGTTACTTGGTTTGTGTCTGTCTAAAAATCCTACTTGCTAAGTAATTGAAAGTGGGATGTTGACCTCTTTTTGGCTCTGCCCTGTCTTTTAACATAAGGCTGGAGTAAGCTTATTACCCCACCACTTCCCAATATTGTTTTTTTTAATTATTTATTTATTTATTTATTGTTTCAGAACCTTTGTTTGTTTATTCACTCATTTTCATGGCCGGCTCAGCCCGCCCCAAGGGCAGGGCTGGCACAGCATGTGGTGCCGGGGATCGAACCGCGGTCCCTGAAGCCACCCAAGCTTCCCCAAGCAGGCGCTTTAGACCACTGAGCCATCCCGCCGGGCCCCCAATATTGTTATCCAAGGGAGAACTTGAGATTACATCACATATGGCCTCCTAGCTACTATTGTACCACTAGTAGTAATGAAAGCATCAAACAAAATTTCAAAATTTACAGACTGTGGTAAATACTGATTTTGTACATTAGAGCATAAGAAGGAAATTTTTAGGGATATAACAGAACCAACCATAAATTAGGTGTTTTATGCAAAGTGTTTCCCTTTAGTAGAGGTGATTTACCCTCATTTGCTCTTATTGAACCTGTTGCCTCATTTTAGGCAAATGGATAAGGCACCTGTGTTTCTCTGACACATTTGGTTTGCCTAGTCCCAGGTTCTTTCTTCAGTGTAGTGGAGTGGGTCAGACACCTGGGTTTTTCTGGCCAAGCTGGTGGCTGAGTCACTGGTGCTTCCCTATAGAGATGATTTTAAAATTGCCACACAGGAGTCTTTTTCTTGACAAGAACACTGTTTCAGTTTTTCCAGGTTTGTGACAAAATGTCATAATATGGTTGCCTAAAACAGTAATTTGTTTCTCATAATTCTGGAGGATGGATAGTTCAATATAGAAAACCTGGAAAACACAAAGCCAGGTATGACTCCTCTTTCATTTTGCAAATGGCCAATTTTTAATTGTATTAAACCAGTAAATAGGAAGGAGCAGAATGAGCAAGTTTCCATGTCTTCTTGTATATTCTTTTGCATAATTGAGGAGGGTGACGCTCTCATAACCTAATTATCTCTCAAAATTTCCTTCTCCCAGTATGACATTGGTATTTAAGACTGCAAAGTATCAATTTTGAGAGGGCAAATTAATTTAATCTGTAAGTACAGCTACATAAGTATTAGTTATTATTTTGCAAGTGTATTTTTTCTACAAACTATTTTTGTTAGTATACATTTGCTGAATATTATGTTCATCATGTAAATCTGGTATTCATATATAAAATTACTTATTTATTACCTTTTTCACTTTCCCCTTAATTTCATGTCCTCATCCTATTGGTATTGTTATGTAGTTAAAAGACAAATAATCTTTGATTGTTTTGGTCTGATAATAAAATTTGTGTTGGACTTTCTGTTATAAATATGTCATGACATCTGGGAAAGGAAACAGGATAACTAATGGAGTGGTCTTGCCAGAAATAAAGGCCAATATTGCTGGCAAATGTAGAGGAGTGTTGTGTTCAAATATGGTGTTTCAAATTTTGAAATGATGACATTTTGGATTTGATTCATTACACAATTGGGTAATTTTATTGGGACTTGCACAGACAAGAGTACAAGTTGCAACTGGTGCTTGAAATGAGTGAACTTGGCAGTGGTTTGGAAAATAGACTTGATGGAAAGAACATGACTAGGAAATTAGTTTGGAGATTAATATGGTATTATAAACAATGGAGGTTATATTAGAGTAGTGAAAAATAGTTTTGATACCTGAAAATGTCTCATTAATATTAGAAACTATTCTTTATTATTAGTGAATAAGAGCAAAATAATTTAAGGGGCAAATTAGGATGACTCTTAGTGGGTAATTATTCAGTAGGTATGTATGACAGAAACTATATGTGGTATTTCATTTCTTTTGCCAAGAATGAGGTAGTTATCTTGATGATGAGACAACAATTAACAGGACTGAACTGAAACAATCACTTAAATATAACTATAAATGCTACCAATATGAAATTGTACACAGTAAACAATATACGTATGCGTAGGATAGGATGCCATTGTTTGATCAGAAATACACAACCACAAGTTATATGCAGTGTTTTGGAATTCTACATGTGACAAAGGGAAACTGACGGTTTGATATGTCTACAAATATATCACCAGTGGGAAAATGTTTGAAGGTCGTCAATATAGTCAAAACAAGTCTTTATGAATGTTTTATGTTATTGTAAGTCTCTAACTGCTATAAGTTAATAAATCCATTCAGGTCCATACTTCTCTAAAGTGATAGATTCTCTACGGAAGTAGATAATTGTATTTCTTACCACTGAATAAAATATTCTAAGCCAGTATGCATGACTTGTGCAAAGTTCAGAGAGCAGAAAAGAAACACCTCAACACAGAGATAATACAGAACAAATATAATATAATACATAAAATATAATATATAATATATGAATGTTATAGTTTTATCAATTGTAATGAGAGAGTTTTGTTAGAACCTTTTTAAAAAATAATGCAACGCTAAGTTAATATTATTATTGAGAATATACATGAACCTATTGGACACATTTCATAAAGGAGTGAAGATATTTAGTGAGGTAATGTTTTAAAATGATCAGGACAAAATATATATTGACAAATGAAGAAATAATTTACAAAAGTAATGGAGTTTTACCTGGCAGTATTTCTAAAATTTGAACTTGCTGAAATGCCATCCCATTTACCAACAGAAAAAAAACAAAACAAGTTTAGGAAGACTTGACTTCTGCATCAGTTCATCATGTACAAGATTTATTTTGTCTATTTCAGCTTGATTTATCTATAAAATGTTATGGTTATCTTCGTGATGCATATTCCTAGGAAACACTCTTGAGTCAGTGGTGATATGATTACCATATATAAGTGTGCCTTCAATCTTTCTTTTGGAAACAACAGGAATGTAACAATGCAATCATCCACAATTATAACTTCCTAAACATACTGATTATGCACGATATGTGCTTCCTTTGAATTTCCCTGTGTTTAACAGTCAACTTAGGCAGTAGGTTTAATAAAGTGCTCTTTGATACACTTAAATGTCCTTAATGGAATTTTTTCCTTCACTTTTTGTCTTGAAGACATATTTGCATGTGGTGGAATTAACAGGCTAAAATGACTGACAAGATTTTGCATTGACAGTTCAATTTTACCCACGTTGTGGACACTTTCATGCTTCTGAGAAGGAGTCCAGCTGCACCAATTATGTCAAAATTTGGTTTACAAAGATATAGTGAGGTATGTAATTCAGAATCTCATGATGTGTATTAAATCCTTGTCCTCTTTCCTCCTGAGTGCTTCTTCAAATAAATCATTCTAAACTTCATAAAAGGGAAAAAAATCTTCCTGAAAATGCCTCCATCCTTATTTTGCTATAGTTTCAAAACAGGATTTTTTTTTGTGTGTGTGTGTGTGTGATACTTCTTTAATGTTCACATTAGAAGGCTTAAGAGATTCTTCTCATGTAAGAAGATGATTAATAAAAAAATCATTGGGGTTAAAATGTTCTGGGTTGTACAACAAAATATTTCCAGGATTTTTAAAAAATATTTTATTTATCTGTTTGATACAGAGTCTCAAATAGATATGCTGCTCAGACCCCTAGTGATCCTTCTGTCTCAGCCTCTCCAGCACTGGGATTACCGGCATGGTCTCCGGTAATATTATCAGTTGAAATCATTCAGGAAGATATACAGAAGTGACTTTAATGGATAAAGTAGAATTTCTATGTTTAAAATTTGAAGAATCAGCATAATTACTTATACAGTAATAATACTATCTTAACATTCCAGCAAAAATGCAGAAGTGTTTCTTCTTCCTCACAATTTTGCTAGCTCTTTCTGTTTTAATTCTTTGGTGACAAACATTTTAGTATATTACAATGGAATTTCAGTGTTGATGATTTGTATTTTTAATGATCAAGTATGACAAATACTTTTATGTAGTTATTGATTTGCATTTCGTTCTTTGGGAAAGGTTTACACATTTCAATTGTCTATTTTATTCTCAAGATTTTAATAGGGGAAATCTAATATTTTGTTTTTATAAATTCTGGAAATTAGTATTCTCTCTCAGAAGCAGTTATTTATTATTCCCATTCTTTTAGTTGTCATTTCACTCTTCAATTTCTTTCCCATGCAAAAAGTTTTTCATACAATTTGTTGATCTCTCATATTATTTTTGTGAAATTGTGGCTTGACTTAGAAAGTACATCCATATACCTATGCCTTCAAAGAGTTTATTATTTTATCTATCAATATATTTAATATTTTGGTTTGTTATTTTTAGACCCACATTGCTCTTATTTTAATAGCATACAAGCATCTGAATATTTTTATCTGCATTTAATTTTATTTATTTATTTATTTATTTATTTATTTATTTATTTATTTTGCGGGACTTGGGTTCAAACTCATGACCTTGCATTTGCCAGGCAGGTACTTGTGCCACAGAGCTATCTCCCCAGCCTCAATTTAAATATTTTCTCACTACCAAATGTAAAAGAATGCTTTGTCTTCCACAAGGATTGGCTCATTTTTCTAAAAAGCAGAGGTTGATAATATATACATTTTTATCTATCATTTATCATATTAGTGATTATGTGTTTTTGGCTTGCATTTACAGTACCTCTAAGGACTTATGCAGGCATAGGTGGGTCTTTTAAATATGTCTGAAACTACAGTGCGTGATGCTAAGATTTAGTATGTGATGACCAGATTTACTCTTGGAGTAATGCTAGGAATAATGATACTCCAATCTGGATGTGAATGCTATCTATACTAATACTGGATTGAATATATTGGCATAATGGGTCATTTGTTGACTCTTGCTGGATGCTTTAATTGTTGCTTCAAAATTTCACTGATATATGCCATGCTGCTTTCTATCCTTTGCCTTACATAAATTGTATCACTCTTGCCATTCCTGTGTGACTTGAAGCCAACCAACTATAAATTGAAATTTCTCTAAATTATGAGATACAGTAACATATCTTTTAACCTTGAGTATAGATTATTTTCTCTCATCAATGAGAAAAGTAAGACAGAATTTGATACCAGAGAAAGATGTGTGGTCTGTGCTGTGATTATACTTGATGATATGGTTCAGAAGCCTTTGTAAATGGTTTGCAGGGAAAGATTGGAAAAATTTTGAAATGCTGTCTGAATGAGAGATGCTGGAATTCCTTAACCTATATTGATGGTAGAGTCTTTTTAGTGTTCAGAAGATCAGTATGCTGACAAAATGGCCATGGTAAAGACCAGGCATTGGAGATTTCTGTTGCAAAAAAGTACTAATTTGGTTGTTGGTCTCCAGATAATGTATGATCTCTATTGGAAGAAAATTTCTCTGCCCTGTACTCATGTCTGGACACTTTTCCTAAAACTGACATTGTGGGAAGCAGACTAATTTTCTAGAAGTAATTTTAGGACTGTCTTATGTTGAGATAGTAGCATGCCTACTGTTATGAAATTTTAGTCTTGTTTTGTTGCAACTTTAGAGCTACGAGCCTAGGAGAATAACTTAAGACACTATGACACTGGCTAGATAGAAAATTCCAGTAAAGTTCTGGACTGTAAAAACATAGCAGAAGGGAAATTTATTATTAAGAAAGATCAGGAAGACAAAAAAGATGTCCCAGTGTCATCTAATTAGTAACCTCCAGCTTTTGGAACTTCGTGACTATAAAGAGAAAGAATTTACTTTGAGAAGAGCTCTGCAGAGCACCACATTTCAGAACGGTGCTAGTGTAGTGAATTTATTCCTTTGGATTTGATACAAAAGGATCAGTGATCCTGACCCTCAACCCCCAAACCAAGAAAGAATGGATTCTGGCTACTGTTCCAGTTGTTCTCAGATCATGGAATAACCTATATGGTGTTGGCTTTAGATGCTTACACAATGCAAGCGATACAATATTCAATATTTGAAAGACATCCACACAGATTTTGCAAGAAGGCCTAGGAGGCCTGCCAGTATATCTGTAAGAGGGCACTCTGTGAAGCACTGAATATAACACAAAGGAGGAGTGGAGACCCAAGAAATTTGGAGACGTCAGAAATGTAAAACCTTTGAGGAAAGCATTAAGTAATGAGCTGTGTCAACTCAGGAGGGAGGGTATGAGAGCTGCAAGAACATGAACTGCCATAGGCTTGAAGCCAACCAAGCTCTTCCTGGTTCATATCTGACTCCATTGTAGTCTGCAAATAGAAACACAATACTCAATGATTCCTGACCTATATTTTTGACTTGATTTATTCTCATTCATTCTGCCGTTTTAAGTTACCTTTTGGAATTGGAATATTTATCTTATACCATTGTATGTTGGATGTGTTTAATTTTCTTTTCATTTGTACAGGGGCCTGCAACTAGCAGTTTGCTTTAAATCTCAGAGAGACCAGACTGACTATTCAGAAATGCTGAAATGTTTAGGAACTTGGAAACTCTTGAAGGACTTCCATGAACTCAAGGCTATAATGGGCTATAGAGATCATTCAAGGCCACCCTGAACTGCATAGCAGGGCACTATCTAAAAAATCAATGAATGAGTTAATGAATGAATCAATTAAAAATTAAACAAAAGTCCAAAATGGTTTCCACAATTCTTTAAATTTTGATGATGTCCCTTGTGATTTCACTCTTTCACTTCCAATTTTATTGATGCATATCTTTTCTTCCCTTCTTTAGTTTATTGTTGTCTAAGAACATTATTTTTCTTTTGTCTTTTCAAAGAAATAGATATTCGTTTTATTATTCAAATTTCTTTTCCAAGTTTCATTAATTTCAGCTCGGATCATTTTAATTTTCTCACAATTTTTAAAACTTCATTGTATTTTATTATAAATGAGATATATAACTTATTTTTGGCATTGCTTTCTTTTTGAGGTAGACATACACACCTATAAAAATTCCTTTATTTTTCTATTTCATGTATTTTTGTAATTTGTGGTGTTCTTGCTATTTGATTTTAGAATTTTTCTGCATTTTTTCATAATATCTTCTGTGGCTCCTTGATTATTTAATGATACATTACTTAATGTGTATTTGTGCTGTTTCTGTGTTCTTTATACTTTTTCTTTCATTTTGGTATGATGCAATAGTATAAAACAAATTATTTCAATTATTTTATATGCCAACTATGATTCATGGGCTCAAAACTGTTCCAAGAGAGAAATGTATATTCAGTTGTTGGGGAGTGAAGTACTTTATAGGTATCTACTATTTCCATTTGTTTGACATCATAATTCAACTATGATTTGTTTTTATTACTTTTTTGGATGATCTCTTTATGAATGTAGTGTTCAATTCTGTAAATGTTAGAGCTTGCACATAGTGTCATGTAGTGAGAGGTAGGGACATTCAAATATGTCCCAACTGAGGTATCAGAATATTGATTTATGGGTGTCATATTTGGATTTAGGGTGTAAATTTTGGAAGCCTCACTCTGGGCATGGAAGGCAGGCCTGCTGCTTTGCTGCTTCCTTATTGGTTTGCCATGGACTATATTTTACAGTTTGATTTCATCTTTTTCTCGTTTTTTCATTTACCTTTCTTCCTTACCTCCTCTGCTGTCCCTAGTTCACATTGCCTTTCATACCATTTCACCGTATTTCAGATTATTTCAATTACATGCATGGTCCCAAAGTTGATGCATTTAGCAATAAGTGCTTCAAATATATCTTTATGCCAGACTCTTCCTTTATTATATTCATACACACACACACACACACACACACACACACACACACACACATATTCGCTATAAACTCATCTGTTGTTAGGCACTTAGCTTTTTTTTTTTTTAGATATAGCTCTTATAAACAGTGCCAGTATAAGCAATAAGCAATTGCTGCGCACTTATATGCCTGTGACATGCTTCTAATTCATTTAGAAAACTGTTTCCTCCGAAAATATGAACCAAATGAGACCTACAGTCCCAGTTCTTTGAAGAATACTCAAACTGATAGAAACAGTGGTTGCACCAAGTCGATATTTACAGCAATAGAGAATCAGGGTTACTTTTTCTCCATAGCCCCACAAGTATTTGAATTTTGTTGATTTTTTTATGATACACCTTCTTTCTGGAGTGAAATAAATAACAGTATTGTCTTCATTTACATCTCTCAAATGATCAGTGAAGTTAAATTTCATTTAAGCATATATTCGTCGTTTGTATCTTAATCTAAGAAGTTTATATTCATCTAAGATGCTCATATTTGGATTGGATTTCTTAATTTAGAAGATCTGATTGTTTATTTCTTTATATGTTGTAAACATTAGTGCTTTGTCTAAGGAGTCTCCCCCGTTTTGTTTTCATTCAGTTGCTGATTTCTTTGGATGCACAAAAGCTTTTCTTTAGTAAGATGAGATCTCATTTGCTGAGTGTAGTATTAGTTCACTTTGCTTAATAGTCTCTGCCTACAACTATGATGACTAAAATAGTGCTACCTGTTTCGTTGTGTTGTTTCTATTTCAGTAGATTTTGTGTTTCTTTTTGTAATACTTCAATTTTAAATTAACATTATTTCAGTTTAATTTATGGAAACAGTCATGACTCTAGATTCAGTTGTCAATATGTGTAAAGCCAGGTTTGACATTTATTATAGTGGACATCTTTCTTTAAGTAAACATGTTTGGCATTTTTTTAAAACATAATGTGGCTGAATGAGCTTTCAGTTGCATATACCTCTTTTAAACTGTTTCATTGATTACTTTAGCTTCATGTGAGGTATTTTGTGACCACTTAGTTTGCATTTTTGAACAGAAATGTTTTCGATTTTCTAGTTCTCTTAAGGTTCCAAAAGTATTTATTATTGTTTTCTCTAATACGGTAAGGATTTGTTAATTATATTTAAATATGATTGCACCAAATATTCATAATACTTTTGGGAGCACTGTTATTTTTGTTATGTTGCATCTTCCTATTCAAGAGTTAGGGATGTCATTCCATTTTCTGATATCCCCTTCTGTGTTCTTTTACATAGTACTGTAGTTTCAAATCTAGAGACCTTTCACTTCCTCTTTGAGACTGATTCCTAAGATAATTTTAATTTTTTGTTGGTTTCGTTGTACTGTTTTTGTGCAGGGGATCATACTCAGGACCTTGCACTTGATGGCGAGGTGCTTAAGCCACAGACCTATTTCCCCAGCCCCATTTCATTGTTTTTGTATACAACTGTGAATGGTATTTTTCCTCGTAATTTTTCAATCACTGATTTTGTTATTTGTGCACAGAAATGATATTGAATTTTAGTGTTGGATTTGTATTTTGACAAGCCACTTAATTTGATTATTAAATCTAGAAAGATTTAGGTCGAGATTTGGCATTTTGTATGCAGAATTGTTACATCTGAAATAATAATCATGCAACTTTTTCCTTTCCTATCCTCATTCCTTTTCAATCTCTTGTCTAATTTCCCTGGCTAATATTTCCAGAACTATAAATAAGACTAATGATAATGGGCATTGCTATCTTGTCTTTGGTACTACTAATGTTATGTGTTACACTTATTGATTTGCAGATTTTGAACTCCTACTGCATTTTTTGTAGGTATGCTTGTTCTGAGAGTATAATTTTTACAATTTGATGAAGCCTCTTTGCCAGTTTCTTTCTTTCTTTCTTTCATCATTTATGGATTGATTTTGTATTTAGTACAAGGTCTAGAAGGTCTCATTATGTAGCTTGGACTCGTAGTGATCCTCTTGTTTTCAATCTTCCAAGTGCTGGAATTACAGTTATGCACCATCACACCCAGTCTTAATCACAGTCTCAGCATTCCTCAGGTCAGGGTAGACACATGAAGCTGGGGATCAAATCGCAGCCACTGTGCTTCTCCTAAGCAGGTGCTTTAATGCACTGAACTATCTGGCTGGGCATTATTGTCAGTATCTTGCTGAGGATTTCTGTATCTATTTCATTAGGGACATAGCTCTGTAGTTTTCTTTTTAGGTTGAGTCTTTTTCTGGGCTGCTCATGGGAACACTTGCCTCCAGAAATATGTCACAGTATTTTTTCACTTTTAGTTTGATCATGGTTTTTGAGAAGTAATGGCTTTATAATTTCTTCATATTTCTTGTAGATCTCAGCAGTTATTCCACCATGGCATGTCCTTTTCTCTGTTCAGTGGTTCTCAATTATATTTTCATTTTTATGAACTGATATTGGTCTATTTAGAATTTTTATACCTTCTTGATACATATGTGATAATGTATACAATTTCAGGAATCTGTCCATTTCTTTTAAGTTCTCCATCTTGTTAGACTTATGTATTATCAAGAGAGTGTTGATAATTTTTTCAATTCCCACAGGATATGTAGTGACTTCACACTTTCTATTCCTAATTACATTAATTTAAATCTCTTCTTTCCTTTTTTTTTTTTCACACTATTGGTTAAGGATTTTCAAATGTTATTTAATGTTTTTAAAAGCCAACTCTTCGGGGCTGGGGAGATAGCTCCGAGGCACAAGTGCCTGCTGGGCAAGTGCAAGGTCGTGAGTTCGAACCCTGGTCCCACAAAAAAAAAATAAAATAAAAAAAAATAAAAGCCAACTCTTCACTGAAACTTTACATTGTTTTCTTAGCCTCAATTGTAGTATTTTCTGCTCTAAAATATGTAATTTTCACCTTGATAATTGCCTTAAGGTAGACTTGCTCTTCTTTTTCTCGAAGTTTCATATATAGGTTAGGGCCATTAAAATTGCTGAAGGGCCAGCCAAATAGCTCAGTGGATTAAAGCACCTGCAAGTAGGCTCAGGGGTCAGGGGTCAGGGGTTTGATCCCTGGGACTGCCATGCCAGCCCCACCTCTGAAGCATGCTGGGATGGCAATTGACACTGGGTGTGGTGGTCCACATTTGTAATCACAGCTCATGGGAGGATGTAAACAGGCAGATTACTATCAGCCCAACTTAGTAATGAGGCCCTGAACACCCTGTAGACCCTTCCCTTCACCCAAAATATGAAATATAGATTGTTCATTCGATCTTACTCCGTTTTCCTGATATACGAATTCCTCACTATAATTTTTCCTCTTCAAACTGCTTTGATCATGTCAGGCATACTGTACTGTCACTTACTTTTATTTTGGTCCTGAGAATAAAACTCGGAACCTTGCATTCACCAGGCAGGTATTGTGCCACTGAGCTACATCCTAAGCCAGTCATTAATATTTATTTGTAAATAATTTAAAATTGATTAATATTATGCATGACTTTAAGTTCCACAGAAGGTTGTTGCTTAATTTCTCTGTATATATGGTGTTTTGCTGGAGATTTTGGCATTGTTTTACAATTTCATTGCACTTTGCTCAGATGATATACATAGAGTTATTACAATTCCTTTCCATTTATTTAATATGTTCTATGGGATAGTATGTGGTCTATTTTAGAGAATAGTCCAGAAACAAGTGGGAAAATTGTGTATTCTGATAATTTTGGGTTGAACACTATAACATCTACTAAATCCATTTGTTCTTATTTTTGCTTCAGTGCTGACTTTTTTTTTTTTTTTTTTGATGTTTTGTCTTGTTAATCTATTTGTGACAGGGAAGTGTTTAGATTCCCTCACAATTATGTTAGTGATTGATTTTTAAGCTGCATTAATATTTGTTTTATGTGTCTTTGTGCTTGTTTTATTGTGAATTAACATTTCTTCTTGAATTTTCAATTGTTTACTGAATAGAGATAATTTATTTCAGTGTTTTCAACTGACGTATAATGATATATCATTGCCAGATTATTCTCCTGCTGTAGGTTACCTATCTTTTTCCCTCTGTTCAATTGCAGGCCATGTCTGATTGTTATTGTTGTTTATTTTTCTATCTTTGTTCTTAGAATGAGGACCTTTCCGCAACACTTTAGTGCATCCTTCAGTTAAACTTTGCGAAGTTCATATCTTGGTCATTAATTTCTTCAGTTCTTTATACAGGAAGAATTTTATTTCTCCATTACTTTTCAAAGATAGTTTTGCAGGGTACAACAACGTGCATTGGAACTTGTCTTCTTTCAGTATTTGTAATTGAAACTGTTGCACGATTCTCTAACACATTCCTGCAGGCAAGTATTAGCATAATAACAATGCAGAGAGAGACTCAACCAAAAGAGGAAACTATAAGCCAATCTTCCTAATGAGCAAAGATGAAAAAATCATCAATAAGACACTAGCAAACAGCATGCTTCAAGTTGTGAAGGAGATTATACTTTCATGTATATGTGGGATACAAGCCAAGAATGAAATATGTGTTCAACATATTCAAATCAATAAATGTAATGCACCATATTAAGAGAGCCAAAGATAAAAATAAATTATTGCTTCAATAGGTGCAGATTTTTTGACAAATTCCAACACACATTCATGAGAAAACTTTATGCCATGCTTAAATAGATGATTTTTATCTCAAATTTCAGTCTGATAAATCCAGTTATGACAAACCAACTGGTAACATTCTGTTAAAAGATCAAAAACTGAAAGTTTACATGGTAATCAGGAGCAATCCTAGTATATACCCTAACACCAAACTTATTTAATATAGTTCTGGAAACATTAGCCAAAGCAATTAGATAAGAGAGTGAAAAAGAATATGAATAGAAAAAGAAAATGTTAAATAACCATTATTTGCAGGAGACATGATATTCAACATAGATTATCTTCCAAACTTTCAGCAAAGCACTTCAAGATTTAAAAAGCTTATTCATTCCAAACATTTTGATTTTTGAGACAGGGTCTCAATCTGCACTTCAGGCTGGTCTTGAGCTCACTTTTGTAGCTCAGGCTGGTCTCAAACTCATACTGATCCTCCTGCCTCACGCTTCCAACCAATGAGTTTATAGGCATGTACCACCAGGCCTGGCTTCACTACAAGTTTTTCTTGATTGGAGGGTTGGTGTTGACATGTTAGCTGTGTTTATGATAGACTTTCATAGGCGCTCTGATTTTGTACTCTATCAACTTCTAGTATTATGATAATGTATTGAGTTGCTTAAATTTTTGTTATAATATGCTCTGGTGTGCATTTATTTCGTTGTTGGCTATTTGGAATTCTATATACTTCACTTTATTGTATGCTTGCTGCGTTTTTTGCTATTACTTCTGTACATAGATTTCATATGCTATTAGTGATGACTTTCACTGACAATTCTCTGTTTTCTAAAGATACTTATTTAAGGGTGGGTTGGGGTACTTTAATATGGCCTGATTCTGTACTCCTGCAGTTGCCAAGTTAGTCTCCTTAGTGGTGATTCTTACTCCCTTCCCATGATAGAAGTTCTAATCTTTCACCTGTAGCTGTGTGAGGTGCAGTAATTTTTACATTCTGCAAGCTACCAGGAGCAACGTGGGAAGCAGGTCAGGCTGTTCCACTCCATGCTTTCAACAGTGTGTCGATCACCACCACTACCTATCTGCACTATGGACTGTAATCACTTTTTGTCAGGCAAGGTAGGATGGAATTCTGTGCAGTGACTTTGTGCCCCTGCCACTGCCTTAGTGACTATACTTCATTTATCAATTCCACAATGCAAGGATTTATAATTCCCCATGTCACTCTAGCCACAAATTATGAGAGATGTCATGTTTTCATTCACTACTGTTCTACTTAGTGTTTTCCTAGAGGAACAGATATAATACAAGGAGCAAATATAACACAAAATATGCCAGTCTGAGTCAGATGGGGAAGTGTGCTGAGAGTGTCTGCACACTGCCAATTGAAGGATTCAGCCCCGAGAATTTTATACTCACTGCAGTGTTCCATCCCTACTCATCTCTACTGATTTTAAGTGGTTTCTACCGGTTCCTAGCAGTCTCTAATCCTCAGCCGTTGTGCCTGAAAAGGAGGGCAGAAGAATCTGCTACAGAACCCTACTAGAGGCTGATGAGTGGTATCTGATAAGAAAGGCAGAAGAATCTACTACGGAAAGCTGAAGGGTCCAAACTAGAGGCTAATGAGTCTGTGCAGGAAACCAGGAGATAAAGTCCAAACTGAGTTATTCTGAGGCAGGGCCCTCATGGCTCATAGTGCGAAATATCCAGGCAATGCAACCAAACTGATAAATTGTATTAGACACTTCCCATCCAGCCAAGTTGACACAATGTATCAACCACAAGAGTACACCACTTGTCAACTTGGCAACTAGACATAATTCTTTAAATCAGTTTCCAGATATAGTGATATGCATATAATTGCACCAAACATTGTTATAATTATATTATCCTACATATAAACTGAAATGCACTCATATCTTCAACATTGATATAGGTTAATCCTCAATAACTGGTACTAAATCTATCCGTACTATATTATAATGCAATTACACACAGAGGTGAAACAGTATAATAATAATCCCCTTTCCTATAGCTGATCACAAGGTAGTAGCTGATATTTGGAACTATCTTCTTCTATTACCCATTCTGCATTACACTGGCCCTCAGAAGAAAAGCTTCATGATACTACTACTTTATAACATAGGTAATTGAGCTTATCATCACTGGCTTTCTGAATACCAATCATCTTTGACTTAACTTGGAATTGATATTTTCTGACAATCATTGATATTCTACTAACTCTCCATAGAATGTGACACAAGCAATTAAACAATTTTTACACAGACATTTGGAAATTCAAGAATGGGGGCCCGGTGGGATGGCTCAGTGGTCTAAAGCACCTGCTTGGGGAAGCTTGGGCGGCTTCAGGGACCGCGGTTCGATCCCGGTCACCACATGCTGCGCCAGCCCTGCCCTCGGGGCGGGCTGAGCCGGCCATGAAAATAAGTGAATAAACAAGCAAAGGTTCTGAAATAAGAAAAAAAAAAATTCAAGAATGTACAAAAGTGTAGCCTATCAAGCCTATGGCATTTGGCTCAGACTCTTACTCTAAATTAATGTGTTTTTTTGTTGTTATTGTTTGTTAACCAACCATTTACTTGAGAGAGAGTATAATAGTAACTGAGTTTACTTTGGGAGCAGTACACATCAAAAAGTTGAGAATGACATGCATTCCAAGCATAGTTTTGGTGTGGCATGGTGCTATGATCAGTGTGATGAACCTCTTGAAGGTTTCTAGGACCAATATCTCATTCATCCTATGTACATAAGTTCATGGTTTTGCTCCTGATATGTTTCCTGCTTTATCTGCTTCCAGTCACTTTGTTGCTTAATCCATAATACATTCAGCTGTATTACACCCTTAAGTTTTTATTTCTTCGTTAGAGTTCTTATATTAGTGAGACTATACGATATTTAGTCATGTAGGTCTGGTTTATTTCAATAATGAGTACGTGTTCAATATACATCCATACATATATGAAGTCTTTCAGTTTATCATTCTTTATAGTGGAGTAATATTCCATTGCATAAATATACCACATTTTTTTCAACCATTCCTCAAATGATGGGCATTTTGGTTGTTTCCAAGATTTAGATACTACAAATTGGGTTGCTATAAACATAGGTGCACAGATAGCGCTATGGTATATTGTTTTCAGTTCTTCTCGGAAAATTCCCAGTAGGGGGATAGCTGGATTGAATGGGATTTCCACTTCTAGTTTTTTAAGGATCCTCCACACTGTTTTCCATAATGGTTGTACCAATCTGCATTTCCACCAACAGTGGAGAAGGGTTATTCTTTCCCCACAGCCTCTCCAGCATTGGTTGCTGGTTGATTTCTTTATGATAGCCATTCTTTCTGGGGTGAGATGGTATCTAAGTGTTGTTTTGATTTGCATTTCATGAATGGCTAGCGATGTGGAGCATTTCTTCATGTATATGTAGGCTTGCTGTATTTCCTTTTCTGAGAAGTGTGTGTTCATCTCAGATGCCCATTTCTGGATTGGGTCTTTGAATTTTGGAATAGTAATGGTATTTAGTGATTTGTAGATTGTAGATAGAAGACCTTTGTCTGAATACTCACTATTCAAAATCTTTTTGAAATTTGTGGGCTGTCTTTTCACTCTGTTGGAAATTTCCTCTGATGTGGAAAAACTTCTCAGCCAGAGGATGTCCTATTTGTCGATACTTTGAATTGTTAAACATGAAATTTGTCTTCTGTCCATGAACTTTTTGCCTACTCCAATGTCTTCAAGATTTCCTCTCACTTTTTCTTCCAGGAGATATAATGTTTCTCTTTTAATATTTAGGACTTTAATCCATTTAGACATTAGTTTAGTGTTTGGTAATAGACTAAGTTCAAGTTTTAGCTTTCCTCATGTAGAGAGCCAGTCTTCCAATAAACGTGTTTGGTCCCTTTGTCAAAAATAAGGTGGCTGAGTGTGTTTGTATTTGGATTTGCATCTGCATCTTCTAATCTATTCCATTGATCCTTAGTTCTATGTTCTTGCCAATACCATGCTGATTTTATTACTCTAGCTTTATAGTATAACTTTAGGTCAGGAGTTGTAATGCCTACTGCCATACCTTTTTGCCAAGAATTGTCTTGCAATTCTGGATCTTTTTTGGTTCCAAATAACTTTTAGGAATGATTTCTCCAGGTCTGTGAGGTATGTTGATGGTATTTGGATAGGAATTGCATTAAATCTGTATAACAATTTAGGGAGTATGGCCATCTTTACAATGTTGGTTCTTCCTATCCAGGAGCAGGGAATATCCTTCGATTTCCTGAAATCTTCTAGGATCTCTTTTTCATACTAATGTAGTTTTCACGAAAAGATATTTTATTTCTGTAGCTAAGGTAATCCCTAAGTATTTTATTTTTTTCAGTGCTATCATAAAAGTTGCTGCTTCCCTAATTTCTCTCTCAGTGTGTTTCTTATCTGTGTAGATGCATGCTACTGACTTTGGTGTACTGATTTTGTAAGCTCCTATGCTAATGAATTAGTGTATTAATTGTAGTAGCTTCTTAGTGAAGTTCTTGGGTCTTCCAAGTAGATTATCATGTCATCTGCAAATAGTGATAGTTTTACTTCTTCTTTACCTATTCTTATTCCTTTTATTTTTTTCTCTTGTCTAATGGCTGTAGTTAATGATTCCAGAACTATATTGAATAGGAGTGGTGATAGAGGACATCCTTGTCTTGTGCCAGATTTGAGAGTAAAAGACTTCAGTTTTTCCCCATTTAGAATTATGTTAGCTGTTGGATTGTGGTAGATGGCTTTTATCAAGTTGAGGTAGAGGCCCTCTATTCCAATTTTACTTAGTACTTTAAACATAAAATACTGTTGGCATTTGTCAAAGGCCTTTTTGGCATCAATTGAGATGATCATGTGATTTTTGATCTTGGCTCTGTTGATATAGTGTATTGCATTTATAGATTTGCGTATATTGAACCATCCTTACATCCCTGGAATGAATCCTACCTGGTCGTGTTGTATAATCTTCTTTATGATTAGTTGTATTCTAATGGTGAGGATTTTATTGAACATATTTGCATCTATGTTCATCAAAGAAATTGGCCTGTAGTTTTCTTTTTTAGTTGCATCTCTTTCTGGTTTGTATATCAGTGTAATACTTGCCTCTAGGAATGATTTTGGAAGGACTGATTCCTTTTCAATTTCATTGAAGAGTTTGAGGAGTGTTGGGATTGAGTCTTCTATAAATTTCTTGTACAATTCAATGGTCAATCCATCAAGTGCTGGACTTTTCCTTGTCCTACGCGTTTTATTACATTTTGTATTTCATCAGCTGTTATAGGGTCATGGAGAGTTGTTATAGCTTCTTGATTGAGTTTGGGGAATTTGTACTTTTCTAGGAATCTGTCCATTTCATCTGTGTCTTCAATTCTGTGAATTGTTATCTGTGTAATACTTGCCTAGAGGTATGATTTTTGGAGGATTGTTTCCTTTTCAATATCATTGAACGGTTTCAAGAGTATTAGCATTATGTCTTATGCAAATTTCCGTTATAATTCAGTGGTGAATCCATCAGGTCTTGGACTTGTCTTTGTCAGCAGGCTTTTTTATTACGTTTTTTTTTTTTTTTTTTTTTTTTTTTT